>CM055189.1:5662020-5837020 GCA_029224185.1 Karalla daura | reverse complement strand
GTGGCAGCTGGGGGGGGGGGGGGTAAACGTGCTGTCTGAGCCAGGCTGAAACTGGTCCCGTCTTATCGATATCATCCAGGGTTACAGTAAGATAAGCAGAGGGAGTTAGGCTCGATAGAGGTCAGGGCTTTAAGTTATTTTTACCAGTTTTGCTCATTTTGTTTCGCAACCGGCACTAAAACCTTACGCAGAAGTGCATTTATTTCTCTTATTCTCTCTAAATCTGAAGCATTTTCTCTAGCGAACCTCTAGCGAACCTCCCTCTGAAGTCTAAACAGGCTGTTGGAGAAGGTCATTGGTTAAATAGCACTCTTGCTTGTTCACACCTTTCTCATTGGGCCGCCCAATCAGTGAGAAGATGCAAGCATCCGTATGCAAACAGATGCTGAAGAGCATCTTCAACATCGACTCATCGGCCCGATGAAAAGCCTGCATATGCAAAGCTCTATCTTTGTACACAGTCACAGTTGTTGTTGTTGGCCTTGGGCCCGGGCCAGGACAGGCGAGGCATTTCCCCATAGCTGTGCAGCGCCTGTGCTAAGCTAGGCTAAGCTAAGCTAAGCTAACCAGCTTCCTCAGGTTTTTCCAGTTTCTCGTCTCATCTAAAGCAGATGAAGTCCGCATTCACATACATTTGATCCACCTGCTGGAAGGGTAAAGAACAGCGTATCCGCTCAGACCCCCTGGCCGGGTCATTCCAGAAAGGTCCTTCAGCTCCAGGACATGCACGTGCGGGCTTCCTCCCGGATCGCCGCGGCCGCTGAGTGGCAGCTTGTCTGCTTTTGATTTTAAGGCTGTAATGAAAAGAAGCGGTATTTGTGCGGGCTTGAGCAGCAAACAGTGCAGACATTCACTCCGGCTTTCACGTGGCGAGGGCCACGCTGAAAGTGCATCTGTGCACATTTCTGACCGCCGCACGCCAGCTCAAACATGCGGCCTGCACACAGGTGGACGGTGATGGATACGCAGAGCGTTTCCTGGGGCGGGACGGCGGGCAGTCGCAGCCCGGTATTTGGGGGAACGCCTTGTTTTTGTTTTTCATTACAAGAGAGGGAGAGTTGGAGGAGAGGAGGAGGAGGAGGAGGGGGCTGGGGTGGGGTAGGGGTGCAAGATGGTGGCCCGTTGGCTCAGGTTACCCTGTGGATGTGTGTGGAACGTTGCCTGGTGCAGCTGAGCACACTGCACTCAAAGAGGCCTTTTTTCAACCCGAGAGAAAGTCATCAAGTCGCTCGGACCCCACTCCCTTCCAAAAAAACACTCCCAGCCCCCCTCCCCAGCCCCCCTCCCCCCTCTGCTGCAGACCCCCAGCTCCTTCCTGCCCTGCTTCCCCCTGGCCACAGTCCAAGAGCTTCATGTGGCTGGACTGGGGCAGGTTGGAGGTGGGCCCCCGCCCCTGTCCTCAGAAGACACTTGTTTTCCTGTGGGATGAGGGTGTGTTGCTGTTGGCAGGGTGGAGCAGAGGGGTTTAGTTGATGGGGCGAAGGAGGGGGGGGGGGGGTTGCCCCCTGGGAGAGGAGTAAATAAAAGAACGAGAGCACTTTCACACGCCCTGTTTTTCCTCTTTTTTTTTTTTTTGGGAACGTCTGCGCGCACCTGTAGAGAGGTATGTCTGAGGCACGCTCAGAGACTCCAGCGCGCCTTTACGGCCCGAGCCCAATCCCGAGGAAATGAAAGATCGTGGTGTGCAGTCGCCGAGACCTCTCCCCCGGTGCCCACAGGCCGTCTCTGGCCGACCTCTAAATGAGAGAGCGAGAGGGTCTCACTCTTTATGTGAGAGAGGCCGGCAACGCCCTTCCTGGAAAAGAAACAAGCGTGCGTGTGTGTGTGTGTGTGTGTGTGTGTAAATAGCGTGCTGTCCTGTGCGCCGGGCTCTGCTCTCGAGCTTCGTTTTCGATGGGACCTTGCATTGTGGAGGGTTGTTTACCGTTCAGGCGGGGGGGGGGGTATAACCACAGGAGCAGGAGGACAGAGGGAAGGCGAGCTCAGGGACAGTTGAGAGGACGAAACCCCTCGGCCCAATCTGCTCATGACAGACAGCACTCTGGAAAGAACGTGCAGCACACGTGCTGAGCCAGTCTGCGTCCTCACGCACACACACACACACACCCAGGGCCCAGGGTTGTCGTCCTGCGGGGCTTTGGCAGGGATGCGGGGGCCCGGAGTTCGTGACCAGAGCAGAGGAGAAACTTCTCACGGCCGGCGCTCGGGCCACGCTGGACGGGTTGGAGGGCCCCGGATGGCACGCGGCGTAACGCGATTTAACAAATGCGGTTAGGGTCGGACGCGACGAGTGGTCGGACACATGCGATCGACTGTGGCTCTTTGTCTGGGTGGCACGTAGCTGGGAAAGCTCTGGAAGAGGAAATGTAAATGCCGACCCGTGCCTTTGCATATAGGCACAGGCACGCTAGTATGTCATTATACTCATCACTCTGTCAGTGCTACTAGTATTCTGGATGCTGGGAAGATGGGTTGAATATGTCTTTTGTTTTTTTTGGAGGGGGGGGGGGTCACTCTAATCCCGGTCGGGCCGAGGGCATGTTTTTGCAGTTTTTGCATGGTTTAGGTGCGAGATAATGGCTGGACGTCACTGGTAAATAACATGCAGACGAATGGGAATGTGATGGGCCGACAGCGTGCGAAAGGTGGCACTCTGCACCCGCCCACACACACACACACACACACACACACACACACACACACACACACACACTCACAAGCGTCCCACGGTCAAAGAAAGTTGCAGCTGAAACCAAAGCCACCCGATCGCGTAGCATTCACCTCGCCTCGCGTCTCCGCCCTCGGGGGGGGGGGCGGCGCGGGGACCGATCTCGACAGTGTGCTTCTTGTGTAGGTGTCTTCTTTTTTTCTTTTTTCGTACTGCTGGTGGATGTCTGCTGACTCACCCTGTGCTTGTGTGTGTGTGTGTGTGTGTGCGTGCATGTGTGTGCGTGCGTGCGTGTGTGTGTGCCTGTGTGTGTTTGCAGACGTGCCAAACTACGGCTGTACTTGGAGCAGCTGAAGAAGCTGGTGCCTTTAGGTCCAGACAGCACGAGACACACCACACTGAGCCTGCTGAAAAGGGCCAAGATGCACATCAAGGTACCCGGAGTTCAAAAGCAAAAAAACAGAAGCAGAGCAGTGGGAAAAAGACAAAACACATACTTATTGTTCCTCTTTGTGTCTCTTTGAGAAGTCAGCCCTTCGGTGCAAAAGTGTATGCAGTTGCTTGAAAGACTGACGAGACAGCCATATGAAGATGCAATTTTGCTTTCACTGTTTCTCAACATTTTTAGACCCAAAAAACAAGAACATTCATCTCAGAGTGTCGGCAGCTCCATTATAAGAGAATAGGGGGGGAAAAATCCTCTTAAAATGCCTTTTTTCATCTTCTTCCTGGGCGACAGGAATCCTCAGCTTGTGCTCCGGCTTTAAGCTGTTTGGTTTTACTCTCTCTTTAAGTGTTTTATCATTTCCTAATCTTTCAATCAGAGCCTCTGTTCAGGGACTGCCACAAAAAATTGCTCCCAAGGCTGAAGGAAGGAGAGGAGAGGGGGGGGGGGTAGGGGGGGTGAATAAATGAGTCAACAAAGTGGAATATACAGGACATTTGGTGGCTGATCTCTAGATACGGGAGTGGAGATAAGTTGACGTTTGGTTTGTGCAACTCCTCCGTGGTTCATTAACTGTCGCGACTTTCTCACACATGCACACGCACACACACACACGCACACACACACTAGACCTTCACAGCCCTATGTAAGACATTTCAGAACGTGCAGGACACAGACTGAGCTCCAGCACGAGAGCTCAGACCGGCTCCTCGGCATGGTACACAGCATGCTTATAAGGCGAGAAGTGTGGTTGGTGGAAAATCCAGACGTAGCAGCTTTTAACCCTTCATTTCCTGTTTACCGTGCAAGTCCCCTCCACTCAGGCGTATTCCGCTAATTCTCGTCAGCGCGGCGCAGCCTCCTCGCCCCGCCGGGCGCCACGTGTGTCACATGTCGCCCGAGCTCACCACCGAAAGAGTTTCACACGCCAAAGAAGTGCAAACTCTTCATTTCAGGTTGACTCGGGGTGAATATTTGCCTGTGATGGTGAGAGGGTATGACGGAAAACAGAACTGGTTTCGCGAACCCTCACTGTGTGGGGGGATGTGAAAACATCAGGGGACGCAGCCCACACGATACGAAGTCTGAATCCTGAAAGGCAAAAAAAACAACAAAACAAAGCAAGGAAAATGCATGATTCAACCCATGTGGAGGAAAATCTCCTGTAAATGTGCGCCACCATTTGCGTCCTCACTTCCAGTTCACACATAACTCATCCTCTAATTCGCTTTGAGTTATATCTGCTGGGAAGAAAATAAATCTCACCAGCTTTTTTTGTTATGAGCATTAAAAGCACAAACTGAGTTTTACTTGTTTTACACATGCAACGTGACGGTTGGGAACCCTCTTCCAAAGAGGGAACAACAGGATGGAGGCGGACAACTGTCTTTAACAGCACTTTAATGTTGCCCATATATATATATATGTGTGTGTGTGTGTGTGTGTGTGTGTGTGTGTGTGTGTATGTACATATATATATATGTATGAAAACATCCTCGCAATAACTTCCTGTTTCTTCAAGCACATGTGACCGAACTAACCAATCGGTAGCTAGAGGGGCTTGAATGAGTCATTTGTGTCATTTCCATATATTCATTCATTTGTGTGTGTGTGTGTGTGTGTATACATATATATGTGTGTGTATGTGTGCACATATATATAATGTGATTATTTTGATATTTATTTTACATATATTTTATATTCATATTTATTTTTTTTAGGTTTTTATGGGTTTTTTGGCTCCCCTGAAGTAACGCAAATTCATTGGAGGCGCAGAAAAAAAAAAAACCTGTCGGTTAGTTCTAGCAGGACACGGACAGTGTGGCCGACTCTGTGTTGACGTATGTGTGTGTGTGTGTGTGTGTGCGTGCCCCCACAGAAGCTGGAGGAGCAGGACAGGAAGGCTCTGAACGTGAAGGAGCAGCTGCAGAGAGAGCACCGCTACCTCAAACGCCGCCTGGAGCAACTGTCCGTGTCCGGGTCCGTGGAGCGCATCCGCACCGACAGCATGGGCTCCACCATCTCCACCGACTCCGAGCAAGGTAGGGCTGCACGCCTCCGCCAGGCCAGCCAGCAAACACACCGGCCCCCGACCGGCCCCCGACCGGCCCCTGACTGGCCCCTGACCGGCCCCTGACCGGCCCCTGACCGGCCCCTGACCGGCCCGGAAACATCTCGACCCAGCGACCGGGGCATCGCCATCGCTGTGGCCACAGCTGCGGGAGGTGTCTGCCTGTTTGCTTTCCTCTCCCCATCTGCCGATAAGCAGCGACACAGGTGAAGAGGCCGCTCCGGGCCTTGTTTGCAGGCGAGGGCCCGGGGGTCAGAGGTCGTCACCTCTGAACGCAGCTGCAGCGCAGCTCCTGTGCGGCTACCGGCAGAGGGGACGCTCCTCTGGTCAACACACGGCCCGTCACTTTGTCGTACAAAACCGTGACTAGTCAATGGAAAATACATAGTAATGTAATATTGTTTAATAATATAATGGAGCTGCAACAGCTATTTGGTTAATCAAATATGGATCGACTAATAAAGTAATTGTCGGTCCCCTCAGCTTAATGATGTAAGCATTTTAAAAAAATTGAGAATGTTTTGTAGAAATTAAGAATTTCTCCATAATTAAAGTTGTCGATGTCCAGCCTTAGAGAAAAAGGTGATTTCTCCATAGGATAATACATGGAGGGAGGTTTCATGTGGTCAGACGACGCAGTCTCTTCTCTCTATTCTTTTTATTTCATTTTATTTTATTGTTTTCTGGAGTGTAAACTGAGCCCCGGGGCCGCTCACCGGTCTCTCCCCGAACGCTTAGCTCAGGCGGCTACAGTTTGTTTACTAATCCTGCGCGAGGTAAACACACATGCAGTTGTTTATCAATGGCTGCGGATTAGCCGCGGGGGCACAAAGATCTGCCTGTTTTCCCGGTTAATGGCTGCCTAAATCCAGGTCTAATCCAGCGGCACAGCAGGATCCCTAATAAATGTACCCACAGCCGGCTGGAAGTAAACAGCCCCCCCCCCCGCTCTGCTCATATACCAACGCGTGTCTCCCCTCTCTCTCTCTGTGCAGAGGTGGACATCGAGGGCATGGAGTTCACCCCGGTGGAGGCCGACAGCGTGGACAGCATCAGCGACGGCGAGGAGGAGGAGGAGGAGGAGGAGGAGGAGGAGGAAGAGGAGGACCAGTACAGCCTCCAGAGCAGCTCCAGCGACACCAGCTACACAGCCACACATTCCCACAGACTGCAGCCGCACCACTGTTAGGATGCCGCGCGGCCATCCGGCCCCACCCAGCCCCCCCCCCCTCCCTACCACCACCACCCTGACCAGACGCCATCGCCAAGGCCACGCCCCCTCCCCCACCCCCCCACCCCCACCTCCAGCGGTGGTACACACCGAGCCGGCTCTTCCTCCGCTGGCTTCCAGCTCTCCAGGAAGCACATGGGGCCTAAATGCCACTCGAGCCTCCCTCACCTTCCCTCGACTGTATCCTGACCCCCCCCTCCCCCTCCCTCCCCCCTCCCTCCTCACCCCACCCCACCCCACCCCACCCTGTCCCAGTGTTGCCGCAGGCTCAGTGAGAGCAGAGCAGAATTTGTGGTTATAATAATGGGGACTTCTGTGGTGTGGTTGCACAGCTTTGACTTGTTAATCAGGATTACTGTTTAGTATGTGTGTGTGTGTGTGTGTGTATGAGAGAGAGAGAGAGAGAGAGGGAGAAAAAAGTGAGGGTTTTTCTTTTTTTTTTTTTTTTTACCAGAGATCAAAAAGCAAAACACGAGCTGGACGCCACCCCCGAGAGGCGGCGGCACGCGGACGAGCGCTCGCGAGGCGTGGTTGTTTCTAGAAGGTTCTGCAACAGGCGCCACAGTTATTTACATCACACGGTATATTTCCTTTACACAACCCCATTTACCGGAGCGGCTGTTGCACGGCTTCCTGCGCGTTCCTCGAAGCGCCTCGTTGCCGAGAAGTTAAGAGAGGCAGCACCTTTCTGAAATCCTCCCCGAAAACTGCAGCAGGCCTTCCCGGGAAATACTCCGCTTTTCGGACGTCTAGCATGAAGACCATGAGATCGAGAAAGAGAATCTGATAGAGCATGATCAGCTGAGTCCTGGGGAGAAGAGGC
Source organism: Karalla daura (assembly GCA_029224185.1). Classification (NCBI taxonomy): domain Eukaryota; kingdom Metazoa; phylum Chordata; class Actinopteri; order Chaetodontiformes; family Leiognathidae; genus Karalla; species Karalla daura. Next base: position 5,829,782 of record CM055189.1, on the reverse strand, counting down.
GTAAAATGGATCGGTCCGCTTAAACAGACTCCTCACATCCACCTAAACCAATTAGACAAAACTCGTTTGTGAGTGAGTTTTGATGGATTCTGGTCTGGGCTGGCTGACTATCTCGTGATCATCCGGGCCTCCCAGAACTGGCAGGGCCTCGTCTGTGAGGAGGAGGAGGAGGAGGAGGAGGAGGAGGAGGAGGAGCGTGTGTAGATGTACAGCTGCTGTCCAGGACGCCCTCGCCTCCCCCTGGTTGGCTGGCCGAACCACTACCCCACACTACTGACCACTACACTGTACCGGCCCCGCGGTGTGGACGGACCACACTGAACCCAAACGCTACTGCCCGGAGACCCCGTTCAGACCCGTCTCCCTCTGCGTTCTTCTCAGTAGCGAATCGATGTAGCAGCAAACACGAGAGAGACTCGGTTGTTTTGCTTTACCCTGCTGATGGCGGCCGGGGCCGAGGGGGGAGGAGCCCACGGAGAAAAAAGGAGGCGTCTCTCCTCCGTTTTTTTCATCTTCACTAATGGATCCCTCTCCTCGCCCTCGCCGCCGTTTCCACCCCGTGGATTTGCGTCTCCGCCGCGGCTCTGAGCGCGAGTGACGTGCGGTCTTCCAGATTAACGGGTCAAAGCTGTGGAAAATGTGGAGAAACGAAAGGTATTAAAAGAGGAGGAGAAAGAAACGAGAGAGAGAGAGAGAGAGAGAGAGTGAGAGTGAGGGCCAGCTCTGATGACTTGTCCCGTTTAGATAACTTCTCGTTTGTGTTGAAAAACAACAAGAAAAAAGCATCTTCTTCTTCTTCTCGGGGGGGTCTGACCAAAGCAGAAAAAAAAGGATTTAAAGCAAAAAACAACAAAACAAAAAAAAAAAACAAATCAAAACGAAAAACTTGGATACAAAAAAGCTACTTGTCGCTCAAAGTGATATTAGCCAGTGTAGTCTATATTTCTCGTATTAAATTTTGTATTATATTTTCCTAAATGTTCTCAATGTAATGAAAAGACAAAAAAGAGTGAGTATATCTATATCTTACCTTTACATCAGTATATAAATATAAATATATGAATATATAGATATATATATATATATATAGAGAGAGAGAGAGAGACAGACAGACGTGAGGCCAGGCTTGTTGTAGGGGGGCGGGGGAAACACTGGCCCCTCCCCCATGGGCGACTCTCCTGCTGTCATTCTGTGCCTTGGTGAGCCTTCATCCTCCCTTCTCCCCTTCCCTCCTCCTCCTCCTCATCCTCGGGCCCTACTCAGGTCACCCCCCCCCCCCTCCTCCTCCTCCTCCCCCTCCTCCTCCTGGACACACACACACTTACTTCTCGTCCCCTGGCAGTGGTTGGGGTGGGGTGAAAGGGGGGCTGAAAGCTTTGATTTCAACCCTTCACCCAATGCCAAAACACTTCCACGAGCCGGGGCGGGGGGGGGGGGGGGGGGGAGAAGATCATTGAAATTAATCTTTAAAAAAAAAAACGGAGAGAGAGAGAGAGAGAGAGAGAAGAAACGCCTCCTGGGTCTCTGCTGAGAGGAAGCCACTGTCGTCGTCGTCTTCGTAGACCCTCATCCTGGCACTCCCCGCCCTCTCCACGCCCGCCCGTCTGCCAGCGCCGCCTGTCACAAACACACATGATCACACACGCACACACACACGCACACACACACACACACACACACACACACACTGGTGAACTCCCATGGCAGCTTCCAGTCACCCCGCACACCGTCACCGCCGGGGGTTTTAAAAACTTGTGGGCTCGAGGCGCGTTGATCTATTTTTTTTTCTTTTGTTTTTGTTTTTGTTTTTGTTTTTTTTGGTCGTTTTACTATCATCGTCTGTCGACTTTTGTGTTTGTTCAGTGGGAGCCACTGGGAGAGGAGCGATAAAAGAATAATCCAATCGATGGCAGCTTTAGGTGTTATCCTCCGCGCTCCCGGGGCTCCGTCCCAGGAATAGTGTTACCCGTTGATCAGGGGACCTCTTGAGACACAGCAATATTACCATCTTGTGCTTTCTGAGGGGAGGGGGGGAGGGGCGGGGGGAGGGGCGGGGGCGGGGCTAAAAAAAGGGGTTTTTAAAGACAAGCAAGTGGTTTTGCTTTTGACTCTGTGGTGCATTTTTTCTTTTTCTTTTTGTTTTGTTTTGTTCTGGTGACCAACTCTATACTTTGTTCTGATGAATTTCGCCTCCTATCTGCACTCTCTCCACACACCGCAGGAGGGCAAAACGAAAAGAAATTCACTCGAGATTCAAGAAGAAAAAAAAAAGACAAACTTTTGGAAAAGCTGTTTTTTTTTTTCGTCGTTGAGAGTTTACACTCATGTCAAAGGATTTGTACATGACTGTTTGTAGCAAAAAAAAAAAAAAAAAATGTCCTTTCTCGGTTTGTCGCTCGAACGAACAACTCAGTAAATCATGTCGATGGCATAGCTCCTCTCTGGCACAGAACCTCCCGGGTGGGAAAGTGACAGTGAACGGGACGAGCCCAGGGCCAGAAATGAGATTACATGACATACGCATATATAGATATACATTATATAGATATTATTTTTGAGTCGCTCGTTGAAGAATTGACGTAGCACAGAGATGTTGAGTGGAAACATCGCGTCGGACGGATCATGGTTTGTGGGGATTCTTTTAATGACGTGCCTTTGGACAAAGTTATTTTCTTAACAAACCCAAAAAAGAAAAGAAAAGAAAAGAAAAGACGAAGCGGAGATTGTACCTGACGACCTCTGAGTCCGAGGCAGCGGGAGGTATCATTGGCACTTTTCTCCGAGGCCGGGCGACGAGGACAAACTACGCGGTGATCTCTGAGGCCGATCGTGAGTCTACTGAACCTGGGGGGGTGGGGGGGGGGGGGGGGGGGGGGTCACATCACGTTCTGCAGACTGCCTCTCCACCCCTGTAGCGCCCCCTGGGCTGCACCCGCGTCCACTACCCTTGCTACGGCCGGCAGCTCTCACACTGTGGGGAGCGGGTGCAGTCACAGTCCCCGGCCTCGCCTCCTGCCTCGCGTGGAGGCTCGTCTCAGAGGATCCAAGCCCAGTCCGAGAGTCCAGCAGAGGTCTGCCAGGGGTGGGGGTGGGGGGAGGGGCGGGGCGGGGATAGGGACTCCATTCACAAATTGTTGAAGTCGAGACAAGACGAGGTTCGATGTTTTTCCTTTTCGTGTTGCCGTTGCACAGAGATTTCCTTGAGTGTGTCGAGGTTTTTTTTCCCCGGGGGAGCAGAGAAGCACAGTGTGATGATGATGATGATGATGATGATGATGATGATGATGATGATGATGATGAAGATGATGATTATGATATAAAAGCAGGGGGCGCCGCTCCAGAGACCCCGCACCAGGACTTCCACGAATCGTTATTCCTGCCAAATAAGTCGTCACTTTCTACACCCGAGTAAAAACTTCCTACGTGTAATTCCGCGACAGATAGCTTTAACTACTTGTAGGTCAGCTTCCCGCTCTCCGGAGCCCCAGCCTATGTCTCTCTCTCTCTCTCTCTCTCTCTTTTTTCTCCTTAGTTTGCATTTCCCCCACGTGGGCGTCAGTCACACCAGCATTACGGTTCTTGTTTTGTTTTCGTTTTTGTTTTGCCTGTGGAGTTGGGCGAGCTGGCTGGGATGAATGGGAGGACAGGAGGATGGAAGGGACACGGTTTGGGCTGACGTGCTGTGCAGAGTAAGGGAGCGTTCTGTGCCAGAGACCTGTGAATATGTTCCTCTTTAGCGGATGTGTAAAATGTATTCAGAAGATGTTATATAAGTTCCTCTTTTTTTTTTTTTTGTTTTTGTTTCATGTTTTTGTGTGTGCGAGCGCGTGTACACGACTACCTGGTGCTGGCTACATTTGAGCAAACACTTGAAGGTATTGTGTATTCTCTCATTGTAATATAATTAAAATGTTTTATACATAAAGTGGTGGCGAGGCGTTCCTTCTTGCATCCGGCGGCGTGGGACTGCAGAGACCCTCTCAACCGATGAAAGCCGCGAGGCAGATGCAGATAAACACGTTCGTGTGCGCCGCGTCTTCCTGTTTGGTTTGTGCAGCTGTGACACCGATCTGCACAAACTGGCACCCGAAGGTCAAAGGTCACCAGAGGAGGAGTCACAGGCAGAAGGGATCCAATAAATTAAGACGTCTTTATTAAAGCTCAATGAGACATGGACACAAAACAGACAGACAAACTCGAATCGGGGCGGCTGAAACTGTCTTCAAATTAGTGTCAAAACACGGTTCGACTTTTCACATTTGAAGCCTAATGCGTCTCAAAATAAAATGCACAGTAGCCCTTGGTACGACTGATCCGTGCTCAACAATTAGTGAAAACACAGACCGATTTTCAACTATAATTCAAGTCTCTTAGCATAAAAATCTAAAAGGGAATGCAATCACTGAAATGTCACAATGATATCTCTCTCATCACTACTTCCTGTCGACAGCTCATCGACAGCTCAGAGATCGTCTGAATCTAAAAAAAACAAACAAAAAAACAAACAAACACGGCTCAGGGGCTCCGTTACGGGCGGCCCAGACCGGGACATGTGAGCGCTCGTCCGATATAAGTCACTTCGGTATCTCGTGATTATCATCGACGCATCGACGTAGCAGGCCGTGCTGGCAGTGAGTGACCACGTATCGCGCGATGAGGTTCGTCACCACGTGAAATGAAAGCTACAGTCGCTGCGTAGCGATTTGGTCTGACGTGGACTTCAGCCTGGACCAAAAGAAAGAAATAAAAAAAAAAACAAAATCACATCTGTTAAACCCTATGGATGAATCAATGCAAAAAAGTGCCAGAACGCACTGTTTCAGGACTGTAGGGTCCATCTCCAGCAGTCATCAGGGGGAAGACACTCTGCACACACACACACACACACACACACACACACACACACACACACACACTCACACCATTCACTCTCAGACTCACACCTTCAGAGTGTCCGACCTAAATATGCATGTTTTTGGACTGTGGGAGGAAACCGGAGTTCCCGGAGAAAACCCACGTGGAACATGCAGAGTCCTCGCAGGCAGGTGAGACGTTCGATCCGCCCCGGGATTCAAACCAGGGACGGCGCTAACAGAGTTTCATCACTTCTAGTGGAAGTGGAAGTGGAAACGAAATAAGACAGAGTCGATACATTCGAGCTGGAGCTGACGTGTGCGTTTACACCTGATGATCTTCCACAAAGGCAGCGCGTCCGAGACGTCGATCTGGAACCTGAGATAAAAACGGAAGCTGCAGGAAGGAAGTGCGGGGGTCACTCGCAGCACTGAGAGGATCGGCCGAGGACACCTTCAGTCTGGTTTGGGTGGGGGTGGGGTGGGGTGGGGGGGTTGGAGGGGGGGTTTGCGTCCGTCCCGTCAGACAAACTGCTGCTGAGGCTTCTGAGGGCCGGTGGTCGAGGCCGAGGCCGAGGCGGTGGTCGAGGCCAGGGTCTTGGCCGCCTCCTTCACTGAGTCCCGGAGCAGCCGCTGGGGCGTCTCTCCTGGGGGGGGTGGGGGGGGGGGGGAGATGGGAGGGAGAGAGAGGGAGAGAGAGATAGAGAGAGAGAGAGAGAGAGAGAGAGAGAGAGAGAGAGAGGATGACTGCACGTTCCCTGGAGGCGTTTATGACTTCAGCAAGCACAACATGGCAGGATGGTGGTGATGGAAAAAGCTACTCCCCCACCCCTCCCCCCTCCCCCCTCCCCCCCTCCCCCCCTCTATCCTCCCCATTCCCCCATAACGTGCTCTTGGGATATCTGGTGCCTGATGCATGACGGGAAGTGCGTCCCTGGAAAGAAAGCGACGGCGGCGAGCTGAAGAGCGACCGCGAGACGTTTTCTGCTCAGATGCAAACTCGGTCAGCGCGACACCAATGGGAACCGAGGACGCCGAGGGGGGCGGAGCAACAAGACAACAAACTAAACAAAAACAAAGTGTTTTCTGACATCCCTGAGCGTGCTGCGGCGGGGATCAGTTTTTAAGAAACCGATCCGACATGAGAGGAAAACCTGAACGACAGAAGATCATCTCATTCAGAGTGATTTCATTCATAAGTCATCGTGGACTGTGGACCCGCAGGACATGACTCTTAGGCTCTGTGCTTCCGGCAGGTGTAGAGAAAGTGAGAGGCCCTCATCACGACTGGGATTTGGAAGGGGGACGTCTGAGTGTCACGGCTTGTTTACTGGCGCCTAGTAGCAAAAGAAATGTAGGAACGGAGCTTTGTCTAGAAGAGACTCCAGACCCAGATTCTTTGAGCCTGACCTCACTGGGACCAGTCACACTTATTGGAAGTATCCCAACGCCACCGAGAGGTTTCCCTGCACCACGAGAGACATATAAAACACAATCAGGCGCACGTAGACCACAGTGTGTTTCCTGGGGGAGGGGGGGGGGGGGGGGGGGGGGGGGGGGCTCTGCAAGACAATAACTGCTGGGCGGGGCCAAAACCATAACTTCAACAGCCGTGTGTTTCTTTGCTGTGCAGTCTTATAAATAAACAAACAGAGGAAGTGTAAACTGGACATGAACAATATTGTGGTTTCCGACCAGTATAAGTCCACTGGTGGATTAGACTGGAATAATTTGGAATAAACATGAATTGGAATTTTAAAAAATTCCAACGTAGAGTATTCCAGTCGTTTCCATGTACCAGACATGCAGACATGTAGACGACTTTTCCTCAATTCGTGTCCAAAACAAGATGAGAAAAGTAAAACAAAACAAAACTTTTTAACAAACTTTTAGGTGAAATGCAGGCATTGCTTTAAAGTTTCTGAGGGGAAATGAACATAACGCAGGCATAGGAGGGCTGCAAACAAGGGGATCGGAACAGCTCTGAGAAGGTGCTGAATGAATGAAAGAGGCAGGATACGTACGCTTGTCTGAACAAGTTGGCAACCTGCTGGAAGTTTTCGAAAAGAAGCTGTTATGTTGCAAAAAAAAAAAAAAAAAAAAATCAGAATAACACTTGTGCTCCGTCTGCTTCTCCATATTTCCATATCATGAAGGATGCGGTACGACACATATCAATCTCTCTATGCTCTCAAGCATGTTCACAGGGATATGAATGGACATTATATCAGCACCCACTGTTAAAACGATAACCTTATTCATGTAATTTCTTAGTAGAATTGTTTTTGGATTATTGGTGTAAATATAAACTTAGCCATTATCATAGTGACCTATATCACAATACATAAGACATAGGACATGTGACGTAGGTGACATAGTGACCTACGTGATGTGTGAAACCTACAGTTAAGATCTCGCTTCAGACCGTCTCAGATGTCTTTTATGCTTGCATGTCTGCCTGCCCGACCCAGCGCTTACACAAACGCTCGCACGTTGTGAAAGGAGAATTCGACCCCACAGACAAAGTTCAAATCCTCCCTTGGGATGCTCTGACAATATCAGGAAAATCTCGGCATTCCTGCAGTCTGGCCGTAGCTGGCTCCTCCAGTCTACTTCCAGCTGCTGGCGAGGAGGAGGAGGGAAAGTGCTTTCCTCTCATGGAAATCAGGTGATTTCTGCTCGTCAAAGTGTGAACTGGTCTGACTGGGATTGAGGGCAGGAAGGCGGGGGGTTTGCCTGGACCGACGTACATGCACTCAATAAGAGGTGAATGGGTTCTTAGCAAACCTGGTAGGAGCACAGCTTTGATTAATACCTTTAGATGGATCGGATGTGGGAAGTAAATCAGATCCGTTCTGTTGTTGATATCAGGAGCTAGTGTGGCGGCAATGCCGGGTGGTGCCACAGGGTGGCGCACCTCTGGTCTGGCTGTGATGAGCTACAGATGACAGGCCACACAGCTGTACGGTGGAGGTTGGTGCTGCTGCCTGCAGAGCAAGCGTGTGGAGTTTGCACCTCGTCTGAGTGGGTTCTCTCTGGGTGTTCACGTTTCCTCCCAGAGTCCAGAAACATCCACTGAGGTCAACTGGAGACTCCAGATAGTCTCTCAGTGGGAGTGAGAGTGATCCTGTTTGCAGGGTGTGTCCCTGGCTTTCACCCTGTGCAACCTAGACATAGGCACCTGCACAACCCAGCAACTTTGTATGGGTCACAGTGTGTAGGACAATGGATGGATGGTGCTGCAGATGGAGCAGGATGCCACGATCATGGACTACGATTTATCTGCACAGTAAAAGTCACAGAGTGAGAGGCCTGTGTGGCCTAAGAGTTTCCATTATGGCGTCTAAATAGTTGGAAAGATGTCCCGAAGGACCACAGCCCATCCATCCATCCATCCATCCATCCATCCATCCATCCATCCATCCATCATCTTACCTGAGCTTTGCACCCAATCACCGGGCAGGTCGGACCAACTCTCACTCTCACTCAGTTTACCATTAAAATGCGTTTTTTTTGCATCTTGGGGAGAAAAAGTGGAAAACCAGTAAAAGCCACTCAGCCACCAGGAGTAGAAGTCCACACAGAAATGTCTGGGACCAGGATGCAGACCAGTGGCCCTCTTACTGCTAGGCAACAGCATTAACCACTGCGCCCCCATGTGGCCAAAGACGGCCTTGTTTACCAAAATGTAATGTAATAAACAACAATGTGAGAGAAGACGTCTGTGTAGACATCCCGTGACTTGAGGACATTACCATCATGTTCTTGTCTTTTCTGCAAACCTGACTTTTCACATCATTAGTGTGAATGTTTCCCATCATATCTGAAAATATTGTTTCCCCTCCACATGGAAGTCAAGCGGCCAGAAGTTGGTGATATTTCCAGATTTTTCTTGAGAAAAAAAAACTGAACTTATTTCAGGCTTTTGCGTCAGCCGCCACTCGAGGGCTGTCTGGCGATGTAGCGGCGCTGCTAGCCAACCAGCGAGGGACCGGGCCACGGCTGCTGGCATCCACGTCCACGATGCTAAATGCGGAGGCATGAGAGGAGCGCTCACACTGACCCATAAATCCAGCACACTCTGGATTTCCCAAGATTTACACAGAAAAATAAGGCCTGGCTTTGAGCTGGTCCAGCAGCAACACTGAATATAGTTCATTTAGCCAGAAGAGAGAACAGTTCAAGGGCCTGCACCCTCCACATGCCTCACACCTTTAATTATTTGACACGTGCTGTGATTGATCTCTAATTGTGACGCATGTCTTTCTGTATTTTCAGCATTGTGTTGTAATCCAGGAGAGATTATGCCGTCTACAACCACACGGATATCCCGGTCCTCTGGACCTCTGGACAACTTGTGGTGATGCCTCCTGCTGCTCCAGCACCACTTTGTTTCCACCGGAAGGGTAATTGACATGCCGTCTGCCGGACATGCTGTAGGACAATAACATGGGGAGGTGATACCAAGAGACAGGAGATAAATCACTGCTAGAGCTGTTTCCCTGAGTAAATCTCTAAACTAGGGTTGAGTTTTCAACTAAAACGAAAAATGAGCGGAGGAGGGATGACTAGCTAAGCTACGGTAGGAGCTATCGAAATGCTACATGCAGCAGCCTAGAGGACACACACACACACACACACACACACACACACACACGCGGTGGACGGCTCTGCCAGGCTGGCTAGGGTGCGAGGCGGCGTGCGGCACCATGTCGGCCGAGCCGCATGGATGCCCCGCGGCCAACGTACTCACCACGACGCTCAGCCTGATGCCGATCCCTGCAGGGCCGCCAGCAGAGGGGGGGGGGGGGGGGCAGCGGGACAGAGTCACAACAGTGGGAGAACGACCCGTTCAGACGACAGACAACAGCCGCATCAGCACAACTCACACCGAAGCCTGTCACTCACCCCCTGGCTCGACGTCCATTCACTCCTAGCCCACCAATACAGAGTTTTGCTTTTCTTGTTTATTCAGTTTAAGAATATGGAGGTCGGTCAAAATCTGCCCCCCCCCCCACCCCCCAAAGAAAAGCCTCTGATATGTGACTATTATGTTTCTCTGTCGTTTCTCTTATACAAGATTGAAAATCAATTCAGAAAACTCTGAAAAAAAGGTTTTCAAACAGTGAGTTATGAAAGTTGTTTTTTTCCATTTGTAATGGAGGATATGTTGGCATGTGTTGCTCAAGTGTTACATGTTATACTGTATGTTTGCAGTATCAATGTGGCCATAACCGTTGGTGAGGACTGGTGTTCTTGTCGCTACATCTTTCCTATGACCTGCTCCACAGGACTTTTGTGTTTTGGAGTTTTGCTCTGAGTTTCCCAGCCATAACAGAGGCCTATTGGCATCCCAGATGAACCGTTTTCTAAGAACAAACAAACACGTAGAGGATGCTAAGCAGCTTAACCGAAACAACCCTCAGACTCCAGAGTAATTACAGCCCGAAACCTCTGTGAAAAGCTCCACTTACTTTACATAAATGGAAAAGGAAACGGTTTCCTGGGAGGGTGAAAGGGTCATATTGAATTTTTTTTTCTTTTTTTTTTTTTTTTCTCTTACTCTCACCCGCCTCCATGGAAACACCTCACGGCATGATCCGGGGATGTTTAGCCAATGCAGTTGCGGCCATAAATAGCTAAAATAAATAGTGTACAATGTGTCACTGTTGAACGTTTCGGAGGAAATAAAAGTCCAACTTCTGGTACGAGCTTCCTCCACTCCAGAAATGGCAACGGCTAAAAATAAATAGGTCTGCTTCCCCTTTTTCTCTTTCCCTCGCACTTTTCCCTGGTGTGTGTGTTTGCGGTGAGGCGTGCGTACCCTGCAGGTTGGACAGCGCGTACTCCAGCCCCTTCATGGCCTTCACCTGGTTGTTCTTGAAGCGGGCCAGTCCAAACTCCTGGGGGGGGGGGGGGGGAAAGACGGGACAGGAAGCGGCTTTACATGGGGGGAGACTTCTGGAAAAACGGCTCTCGGAGCCGAGCTGAGAGAGTCCGCTCTCTCTCCCCCCGGGGACGTTGGAGCGAGCCTGGCATCGTCCTCGTCTAATAATAACAATGTGGAGTTGACACATTTTTGGCGCCGATTGCGCTTCTCAAAACCCTCCAGTCAAACTTAGACCTGTGTTTTTATGTCACCCAACAGGATAAAAAATATATTTATTCAACTAATGCACAAATATAACGGTACATTTCCACACTCCAGGACATTTAAAAATAACTGATATATATATATATATATATATATATATAAATATATAAAATAACTCTGCTAGCCTTCAATTTAATGAGTCCTCCAAGATGGAAAATATGAAAAAAAGAGTTGAAAAAGCATTTTCGTGAACTGAAATGAATAAAATCTATTTTTAAAAGAAAAGAGTAGATACCAAGGGAAATTGTATTATGTGTTTACAAAATAATAAAATGTATCGTAATCATGGCTAAAATTCCCTTTGTTTTCGTCCTTGTCAATGTGGATCGATTGATATGAAATCAATTTATTTGCCTCGAGCAATTTCTCACGATCTGGAGGCACCATACGGCACGTCACGGTTTATTTATTTATTTATATTTATTTACTTCTCGTTTTTTCTCGTCTACTACCACGGTGTCTTCTGAGATTTACTTCACAATACTCACAATACTTCTGTTGAATCATGCACCTGACAAGTATGAAAAACTAAAACTAGCACTAAAACTAATAAAAACTAAACTAAAAACTAGTACTAAAACTAAAACTAAACTAAATAACAAAGTAAAATTAAGCATTTGGCAAAAGATGAAAACTAACAGTAACTAGCAAACCTACTCTAAGAACTGATAAAAACTAACTGAATCAGAGAGGAGAAAAAAGTCAAGACTGATTAAAACTAAACTTAAAATGTAAAGCTATTCTAACCCTGGGTTGGAGGAGCGTGTTTATCTGAGCTGTGGAGAGAGAGGCAGAGAGAGAGAGAGAGAGAGAGAGAGAGAGAGAGAGAGAGAGAGAGAGAGAGAGGGTGAAGGCACCTGAATGGGTCTGGAGAAACCGTAAACACTGGAGGAAATCCACGCCTCCCGTCTCAGCTGGGTGGTGGCGGGCTGCTCCGGAGAGTCTCGGAAGACGCAGCGCTCCTCGACAGACTGACCCGGAGGGGGTGGGGGGGGAGAGAGCTCAGTCACAAGGCACAAAACACGTTCATACAATTCCTGCTTATGTGCTTTCTATTCTTGACGATTCGGCCGCTGTTAAAAGAAGTGGAGACGCAGATCTTTGAAACGCTTCCTCAGGAGAAAGTCCCCCGCTAACCCACATCACTGGCTGAGCGACTCGCAGCTTCCCAGGGGGAAGTACGTCCCTCACTAAATCTTTTTATTCTGTGTGTGTGTGTGTGTGTGTGTGTGTGTGTGTGTGTGTGTGTGTGTGTGTGTGTGTGTGTGCGTGCGTGTGCGTGTGTGTGTGTGTGTGTGCGTGTGCGTGTGCGTGTGTGCATTTTGGCACCGGGTGGTTTTTTTGCTTTCTGTGTTGTTGTTACAGATGCTTTTGAAGTGGGGTAAAAAAAAAAAAAATGTAGAAAAAAAAAAAAGAGGAGAAGAGGAGAGAGAGTTCACCGGTTTCCCAGCCTGAGCTCGGCTACGTGGGTCGGAGCTTTTGATCAGCGTCTCCTCTGATCTGAGCCGCTCTGTCTGCTGAACTTCCAGTCACGTTCGGTGCCGGGCCGGATTAACGGCCCGAGCAGCGTAAAGCGCCTCGCCGTATGGCCGCAGAACGCACCAGTCATGTCAAGGTCCTTCAGGCCCCCCCCCCCACCTCCTCCTCCTCCTCTTCCTCCTCCTCCTCCTTTGAAGATCAGTCACACTTCCTCCTGCTGCCTGCATGTTCTCCATCGTGCCGCTGACTTGTAGCTGGGTGTGACTGTGACCCCACATTTCCAGGGGACAGGTTCGGGTGTATTCTCAGAGTGGACTGTGACGCTGTGTTGTGCAAACGCTGCTCAGTGACGGGCCACACGTTTTTAAGTTTCCTCGTGGTGATTCACTTCCAGGAAAACCGACACGTGTGTGTGTGTGTAACATGCAACACGCTGCCCTCTGGGAGAAGGTTCAGGTCCATCAAGTCCCAAAACACACAGACTGAAAAAAAAACAGCTTCTTCCCAGAGCTTTAGATGCATCAGGACAGTGAAACCAAATGGTCTTGGGCGTATGTGTGTGAAATGCTCTACGTCCATCTGTAATGCTGTTTTCTTCTTTTCATGACTGTGTTAGTTAAAAACATTTCCTGTATACACTACGCAAATAATAATAATACTCCTAATAATTCTCATAATAAATATATATTTTTCCTGTACATTCCCTGTATATTTTCCTCTCCCCCACCTGTTTTAATAGTCTTATAGTTATTAAGCCCTTGCATATACCCCCGCCCCTTCAGCTCTTTTTTATATTGGTATTTTGCACTTCATTACTGTAATTGCACCTTAGTGGCCTAATTTCAATGTACGAGCAACTGTTCAGTGACAATAAAAGTCTGGACTCTTGAATATAAAAACAGGAAACCAATTCACCGACTGTCGAGCAGAGAACGCTGGATCTGTCTGTTTTCTTTCTGCATTTAAGTTAAATACGTGGTGTCAAATCGAGTGCTTTTATTCTGAAAATAAGGAATGTGTGATTTCCTGTCCTATACATGCCGAGTTCTGCCGAACTGAGGCATTTCTGCTCCATCACACTGCAAAGGACTGTGTGACTGGATGAATGCCCAACATATAAAATCTGAACTTGAGAAGATGTTGTCACGAATCGGTTTTCTTTTATATCACAAAGGCTGAAAACGCGCTCACCATGAGAGTAGTGTGGTTGAGGTTCCAGGTGTAGGTGGTCAGGCTCCTGTTGACGGGGTCCACGATGGAGTCCTCGATGATGTAGACGCAGCGGGACATGCCGGAGGGGAAGAAGCGCTCGGCCCAGCGAGGCAGCCGGTTGGTCTTCATCAGGAGGCGCCTGGAGAGGAGCCGGTGGTCCGCAGTCACCTCCCGGTACACCACGTCCTCCGTGAGAACATGGGTGCTGGTGGGAACAAATGAAAAACACAAACACAAGTTATTGGTGAGGAAATTAGGGACTGGCCTGTAGTTACCGCCATCTACTGGACAGTCCCAGTATTCCCAGTGTTGGGCATGTGTTAAGGGGGAAAAGAATCACTCGCAGAGCCAGATAGAGTTGAAGGGCTTTAGATTGGGAATATCATGGAAGCACGATATGTAAAGGAGTCTCTGAATGACCTACATGTATGTTTTTGGACTATATGGAGTAGCTGGAAAAAATAAAAACACGCAGACATAGGGAGAAAGAACCCCTGTTTTTGCTACCAGTCAAATACACTTCCACTTTCTTCAAATAGGAAAGAAAAGAGTCATTTTGTGATACAGTAAAATGGGACATACAGTAACTGTTGTTTCAGAGAAACGACTGAACTGAGAGGAAAAACTTTGTGTGGGGGGGGGGGATTCACAACTATGCACACAACCACCAACGTGCTAAATTTAGTTTTACTTCTCTCGTGTGCCCTCTCAGTTCTCCTTTAAGCTGTAGATTCACACATTTGAAGCACTTTCATCAGGCTTGTATCCATAATGGTTATTGTAGCACAGAAGCCTAATGATTCAACAATATGCACTTGTCAATCAATCCATGGATTTAGTTCAGATTTTGTCAGACAAGAACAGGGAACGTGAGCACACCGAGGTCTGTGTCAAGCTCTGACACCCGCCCCCATCCCGACCTCCTGGGTTGAAATATCAGCAGAGAACATCTCCGTACCTGAAGGGATTGGGGTACCTCTGCCAAAAAGCAGAGACGACATGGTCCCACGTACTCCTGATGTCGGTGCTGCTACAGAAATACTTCACCATTCTCTGGCAGATGGACAGGACGGCGTGCGTGCCGCGCTGTGACTACACGAGACGATGAACAGCCGGGTGCTGACTCCATCCAGAGTCTGACAGCGTCCTGCAGGGAGGGAACCAGCCACTGAGAAGTCACAGTCCAAACAGGAAGTGCGTACAAACTGAACACGTGCACCTGAAAAGAGAGCACTTCACTGCTCAATTATTGCACTATGCAAAGGAATGCAAATGTTTGGTATAATTGTCGTTTAGCCGGAAATTGTTGACAACTCGCAACTGAATTCTTGGGAACTTCTTGGGAACCTTCTCACGTATGAGTATGTGAGGTGGGATCAAACAGGAGACTGAGAGGTGGTTTCAGACACAAAACTGCAGTTGCATTCAAAATTGATTTAAGTGTATGTGTGCTCTGCAAATTCATTGCAATAACAACATAATAACAAGGGAAATGTGAAGATGTTCGTGAGCGTGTATTACATGGATGAGATAGAGCAAATAAAAGGTTTTGAAAACCCGGAAAAGAAATCTGAGTGTTTGGACTTTTGTCCTCATCTCTGTGGTTTGTTATCTCTGACACAAGTGAACTCTTTCTAGGAATTCAATGTACACTGGAAACTTCAATTTTGCTGAGGGAATTTGCCTAGAAAATCAAAAACTTTTCTATCCATCTATCCATCTATCTATCTATCTGTATAAACATCTTGCATATTCTGTCTCGATCTGCACTACTGTGGGTACTGTATAGAGCTCTGCATATAGCTATAACAATAAGCACCTATTTGTACTTACTCCGGATGTATTTAGGTCTATATTTCTAATTATACTGGTTAGTGTAATCTGAAGTAAGCTGCCTTGTACTTGTGACATGTGCAACGAGAACAGAGGTGAATCTATTCTTACTTATCAAGTAATATATAAGTGAAGGAGTTGACCTTTAACACATGGAATCGTCACTCACAACAAACCCCGTCACACACACACACACGTGCAGGGCTCCTATGTGCTTCTTAATGTTTCTGAGGCCATGTGGGCATATGTCACCTTGACTTAGGGCAACACATCGTCCCAGATCATGTTATCTCTGCCACTGCTAATGTCGTTCACCTTGTCAAAGTAGCCTCTCGGGCTAATTACATAGCTTTATATCAACAGAGAGGGAAAGATCGGAAGCCGTATGACGCCACATGTTGATGAGCTCAAAATGAGTTGTCAGCTCTGTTTCCACAACAATAACATAGCCTTGGTTCAGCTCGGTGGATGCGAGTGTCGCAGGCTACGGAATAAGTTTACTGAGGCTGTCAAAGGCACGTAGCTTTACAACTCTTACCTGACAATGACGTGCGAAGCTAATACATGTCTGCTGTTGTGTCAGTCCACAGATCCAATCATCTAACGTTAGCTAATAACATCCATTATCCGACATGTGACCCACGGGACGGAGATCACAACCACAAACTGGACCGTTTAACCGATGCATAGCTAATGCTAATGCTAATGCTAACGCCGAGCATTTCTTCTTCGTCTTCTGTTTCGCGTAGTAAGTGCACACTAGCGCCACCTAGCGAGGAGGGAGTCCCCAACGTGGATAGATAGATAGATAGATAGATAGATAGATAGATAGATAGATAGATAGATAGATAGATAGATAGATAGATAGATAGATAGATAGATAGATAGATAGATAGATAGATAGATAGATAGATAGATAGATAGATAGATAGATAGATAGATAGATAGATAGATAGAATGGAACACACCTCTGACATCAATAGTGAAGGTGATGTCACTGTTCTGACAGCGGCGTGACATCACACTGATATCGCTGTGACATCATATTGAATCACTGGGACATCATACTGACATCACTGTGACATCATTCAGACATCTAACCAAGATTTTAAGTAGACCTCGACACACACATAGGTTTAACAGCTTGGAATGCCTTGCCACGGACGGAGGTTCGCCGCTCGCCCCAGGCGGAGACGCAGGCGGACCGGCAAGTCCACTGCGGTCCGAGGACGGAGACGCGTAGTCAGGAGACGGCGCTAGTCTCCGCCATGGACTGCTCTGGCTCGGCACATTCATGAGCTGAATTTATGAGAAAAAAAGGACAAAAACCTATAGCAGCATCACCCTCTCTGCCTTAGCTTCCTGCAAGCTGTCCTGGCCTGGCCTGCAGAGGCAGACAAAGCCTTCAGTTCCCTGAAGACCAGAGGCAATTTGTGACGGAGGTGCATGCCTCTGACGTGAGCTCACTACAGGCTTTGTGATCATTCTTTTTTGATCTTTGACCTCGCACTGACCGGTGTCCCTTCCACAGGATACTTTAAAGGGGCAAATCAAACTGTTTGAGCAGCAACTCTACATTCCAAATCAAAGTAAACCGCATGGTGACATGCAAATTTAAATTTATTGGGTGAGCCGAATTAAGTGTTTGGAGTATCTGGAGTGGCACGAATGAGGCTGGAAAAATTGGACCGCAACATCCAATCAGGGACGATTTTATCTTGACGTCACAGTGCACGCAGAAGCGTGGAGGAAAAACTAGTTGTTAATGTGTGGGCACCTCGTCCTCTATGACACCGCTACAGTTTTGTTTTGCCAGGACTGGCTCAAAAAAAGAAGAGGCTCGAGCCCAAGTCAGTGAGGAGCTGGGACTCTCTGGTGAGTTGTGAGACCCTCTGTGGTTGGTTTTACTACGTTACTGACTGTAGTGGCTGTAGTGAGACAGACTGGAATAGAATTCCAGAGATTGATATTCTATGAGAATTAGAATTCTAGAATTTCAGAGAATTCTGTTCCGGAATTAGAAGGATTCCAAAGATTCCGACTTACGAGAATTCTTATAGAGTCTGAGAGAATCTGGGAGCGACAGACAGGATCAGAGAAGGAAGACTGTTTTTATGTTCGTGTTACTCATTTATGTCCCGTAGATCATCCGTTTTCATCAGTAAAAAAAAAGAAAATGTTAAGAGTACAAAAAGTCCCTGCATCTGCATCATTTTCGACAGAAGCTGCAACCACAGTTTCCACAGTTCATGTTCAGTTCTTTGATTAACGCCTGTCATGTGATTTCCTGGAGGTCAGTAAATGATCTTGTCTGATCAAGTAACGCCCGTAAAAGTCTGATATGTGCTTTCCCACCATGAACCGGTGGAGCAAAGCTGATGCATGCAACTGCCCCAGAGATGTCCCCGCTTTCTTTGTCTGGTTTAGTATTGAAAGGTTTCCCTTTCAATGCTCAAATTGTGTTGAGTTGTTGTTGTTGTGTTATATATATATATATGACAACCGTATTTGCAAAATCAACAAAACACATATTGGTTTTAAATGAATTCTCCTGCATCTTGTACATTAATTAAGAGGAAGGAAGTACTGATTTATCAGTATTTGGACGTAGCATGCGGTTTGTGAGATTTACCCTTGTGTAGCCTTTCATGCAGATTATGTATAGGTGGGACATGTTTCAGTCACGCAGAGATGAGCGAAGCAGCCATGGGTTTAACTACAGCTCTACTCGCTGGACTTGTTTTCCTATTAACCCTGCCAGGTACAGTGACTCCATTTTATTCTGCACTGCAGAATCAAATCGACAGCAATCAAATGTGAGAATAGGAGAGAAAACACTGTCTGTGCATGAAGTTTTCAAATTAACGGAGATGTCTTCCAAAAGGCTCTCTACTTCGAGAATATTTGCACACATGTTCTATATCATAGACTTTTTTGATCACACTTCAATCTGCCTTTTTGTAGTTGACTTTTTAGTTGTGAAGCGCTGTGTAACCCTCGTATGACGGAGCTACAAAAGATTGTAAAAGTGGTAACAGATCATTTGACGTGTTGTCTATGGCCGGTAAAATCAAGACTTCTGTATGTGACTTGACAGACCAAGAAAACACAATATTATTTCCTTTTAATCCAAAGTAAAGGACAACTAAGGATTACTACTTTATGGCTCGCTTTTGTCGTTACTCTTTTTTATTGTATATTCATAATGTATAATTAGTTAATTAGTAAAAGAAATTAAAGTATAATTTACATCTTTGTTAACAAAATGTTCAATGTTTATGTGTGTGTGTATTTAACACCTTCAGTTTCTCAATTCATCACCATTTCATTCGCTGACATTGAAATGACTTCTCCGCCAATCTATGGGAAAGTGATTTCTTTTCATCTTCCACGTAAGTAAGGAATTCTGACAGGTCTAAAAAACAAAAGACTTTTCCGATCACGAGTAAGGTGAGTGCATTCATATTCTGTCAACTTATCGCCTATACATATATTACATGATGTATAGAATAACAAGTTGCCCTTTGGTAATAGGATTTCACAAGCATGTTGCAACAACACATGTAAAAGCAAAAGTATTTCCTTCATCCAACAACTGGAATACAAAATGTCATTAATCAGCAATTTGAGAGAAACAATTTCATGATTGACTGTGTAATTGGCTAATATCTGAGTATTTCTGTCCCCACTTACCTCTTCAGTTCCCAACGTGAGCATATTAAGCACTGACAGGAATTCTACCTGGGCCGAGATGAAGTGCCTGAGCTTCATTGATGACCTTGACTTCGTCTGGTACAAGAATGGAGCAGAAATTACCGGACACACATCTGCTTTCTACCAGGACTATGTTGGTCTTGCAGACAGTTATTCTTGTGGCATTCGCAGATATGAGTGGTTTCGCTCTCCTGCCGTGTGTGAGTGTAACCCACCGTCGTACTGCATGGCTCCACCTGGTGCAGCATTTTAACTGATCTGTGGTATGACTGCTGTGACGGCTTGTACTTCGACCGTCAAACAAGGCTCAACTGCAACCGCCATTGAAGAGAAAAAAAAAGAAAAAACTGATATGCCTCCTTAATGAGATCGATTGATACCTGAGTTAATATCAGTTCTTGTCTCCTCCAGATGCTCCAAGGCCTCCCTCAGTGTCAGTGAGTCCCTCTGGGGAGATTGTGGAGGGTAGTTCAGTGACTCTGAACTGTAGCAGTGATGCTAACCCAGCAGCTAATTACACCTGGTACAAGGAGGACGAAACACTTCTGACCATGCAAACACAGCTGGTTTTCAGCTCCATACGATCCTCTGACTCTGGAGAATATCACTGCACAGCTGAGAACGAGCTGGGCAGGAGGACATCTCCAGGCATCGCTGTTGATGTGAAATGTGAGTGAAACGGTGCATTCAAAAAACCCCAAAAACTCATCAAACAGCTTTGTTAATCTGAACAGTTTTGCCTGCTACTCCAGCAGTGAACACATCTTTCTCCTTGGTTCAATAACTGCATGCCTTGAAGAAAGTTTCTGTTTGCTCTCATCTCTTCCAGACGCTCCAAGGCCTCCCTCAATGTCTGGTGAGATCATGGAGGGTAGTTCAGTGACTCTGAGCTGTAGCAGTGATGCTAACCCAGCAGCTAATTACACCTGGTACAAGGAGGATGAAGGCGCACCTGTAGCGTCTGGACAGACCTTCACCATCGCCAACATCAGAGCTGAGCACGGTGGGAACTATTCCTGTCAGGCCTGGAGCAGCAGGGGGCGCCATAACTTCTCCTTCCACCTGACTGTTGTGGCTAGTAAGATACCCACAATCACACACACACACACACACACACACACACAATGCAAAGTGATGTATCGCCTGCCTCAAACTTCTACCTGTATTTCTAGGTCATTTAGCATCAATTATGAACATCATCAAGTTGACTCTGCTGGTCTCGATGCTGATTCCTGTGGTTCTCCTGACTTGGTGGGCCAGGTAAAAAAAAAAAAACTTCTTCAGACATTCTTGTTATTTATCTATTTGTTATTTGTTTATTGTTGACTCTAGGAAGAAGAAAATCCAGAGCTTCTCCACTAAGCCAGGCGCAGATCCGACAGAGGTGATGGAGAGGCTTCACAGTCCTAAACACACACTGTTACAGACAGATATTCAAAACTTGTGCCCCGTTTTCCACTCACTTTCCACCAGTTTGACTTTCGCTGTGTGTACGAGAACGTCCCGGACGTCACCGTGGCACAGACAGAGGGCAGCGAGCAGCAAGAGGAGGAGACAGTGTGAAGTCTGGTCAGGTTGGAAACGCCCGCATCCAATGAAAGTGACGTTCAGATTAACAATCACAGTCACACCTGAAGCTGAACACAAGCTTGACATGATTTCTTTCAGGGGAAGTTCAGGACTGGATACATTTACCCTCTGCTCCAAAAGTTTTCCTGTTCATCTTCACCATCATCTTCCTCATCACTAGCAGCAGCAGCAGCAGCAGAGATTGCGCTGGCCAATCAAGTGGTATTTGAGTGTGATGTACAAGCAACCTGTGATTTGATTTTGGCTGATGTTATCTTGCTTTCTGACATTTTTGGCGGAGTTATCTCACCTTCAGCTTTCATTTCCTGTTTTCTCAATATAGTTGAAAGCTCTTAAACATGTCAGGGAAACTCGTTTAGTGCGGATGTAGAGGAAGTGAATCATCTTTCCATTTCGTGTTAATCTTTCCATTTCATATTCATTTATTTGATTTATTTTTCATGAAATATATGTAAAAGAATGTAATCCCGCAGTACATATGCTGTGCTAGGTAAATCATTTTTAATTGCATGATGGTATGAAATGCTACACAAATGAAGCCACCTTGCATATTTGTCGATGTGAGTTTTCCCTCTTGTTCCACCTGTACCAATCAGCACTCTTGCCCCCTGTGCTTCCCCTGCTGCTCCTTGTGTGCATGTTTGAGTTTTGTCCTCATTGTACTTGTTGAATAAAGAGCCCAAAAGAGGACACAGAGAATTCTTTTTTCTCACTGCTTTCTAAAGCCACAGATCTGTCTGTGATGTCTGCTTCTGTTGAAGGGCTTCAGGTGTGGGCACAGAGCAGCATCTGTGCCTTACCTGGATCATCAGTGGATCTCAGCTGGAGGAGTAAAATCAACCATAAAGTGGTATACTGTACTCAGGAATCGATCTTAACTCATTCAAGAGGAAATATCTGCAGGTGAAAATCATGCAATGTACAAAATACATGATGGGAAACGATCAAAGCACCGACTGTCCTCTGACTGAGAAGCCTGCAGCCTACATCTGGTACAAGACCAAGAGACAACAGTAAAGTGACACAACTTCTGAGTAAAGTAAGTAAAAAAATATAATCAGTTTCAAAGCTTCTAAATGAGAAAAGGCACACTGATATTGTCAAACAATGTTGTAAGCATTCGCTTGTCACTATTTTGTTTTCAAACTAAGTTGTGGCAAGCATTACATGCTCAAAATTCTTTGTAGCTAAAACATTAGCATTAGCACATATCAACAGCCTTTTTTGGATTGGATTTACTTTAAAACAAATTACTGGAAATAATTCCTTCATCCTAACTTTTATTTAGACAGGTTTTAGTCAATCATTGGTGCAAAAAGCCATGAAAAACTTCATAGCTGCATGTTCTCCAAAAATAGAAAATACTTCAATGTTATTGTTGTGTTGAGATTATGACTGTTACAGATCCTATAGTATTACAACAGTTGTGCTACCTTATTGAAAACAAAATTAAGTCAACAATTTGCTGTAACTGTAATGTTTGCAGTTTCTACTGTTTCTTAATTGTCATCTTTTTTCAGGTTCAGTGGCGCTCAGACCAGCGATGGATGCTGAGCATAGAGCATAAGGTCCTGTGTGAAGAACATTGTTAGTGCTTGGGCTTGCTGTTACATTTGGCTCCAACTACAATTCCTTAAAAATGTCTTTCTGTATTTCTTGCATGTGACACAATGGTCGTTTTACAACGGTTGCACACAGACTGCAAATACAGCAAAGTACTGCAAATAATGCAATCTGTTGTGGGCGAAGCTGCCTGTGGACAAAGTCATGCATGCTTTAAGTTTAGCGTCTTCCTGTGACTGTCAGGGGCAACCTTCATGGTGACACTTGCATCACAGGTGTGCTGCCAGGCTTTCAGTGAGCAATAAGAGACAAGAGCACATCCTGCCAGTCCAGTCACCACTGCACAGACTGCCTCAACATTTTACAACTGACGTGAATACTTTTTCAGTTGTTGCTTTAATGTGAGAGGCTCCAGAGTGAACAATAGAAGGGACATTTCATCGTCCTTTGAGCCTCCATGAGGATGGATTCAATAATGGGCTTCAAGAAGTACTTGACCACAGTAAATAGTTTGTCCATCAGCTGCTGTGAGAGGTGTGTACAGAACCTGCAGTAAACTCATATTAAAGCGAAACAGTCCCAGCACTCTTCTCCTCTTCTCCACTTTGTCGCTTTGACCAGACAGTCAGATGATTCCACAGATGTGGCAACAAAAGGAAATAAAGTAATAAGGCTAAACACATATAAGTATTAATGTGCCTGAGCTCTGCTCTACCAGGTACAACTTCCTGTCCTCTATGAATAACAATTACTTCAGGCTAAAGGAAATAACGTTATATCTGATATCTAAAAGCAGAAGTCTTGATGGTACAAACACACTCTGACTGAGTCAAAGACAACAACCATGCTGAGTGCAGAAGCTGAATCTACATTTATGGTGTTATTCTTCTACGTCTCAGGTAGGACTATTCTATATGGTTTTATATCTAGACAACTGGCTTCATGACAGTATGATGTTAAAATAAGAAACATGTTGCAGTTGAAGTGTAGCAATAAAACTGTTTATGTCTGAAAATGTGAGAAGAATTAGGAACGTGTGTGTGTGTGTTTGTGTGTGCATGCACTATTATGTATCAACCTTATAATTTGCAAGTGAGATTTGTCTGCCAGGGCCCCTACCTCTCACCTTAAATGGCTCATTTTACCTGGTCTCACCCACATGTGTTGTTATCCCTGAAGATTTTGACTGTATCTGATGGAATGATCTCTTCAGATGGCTTCAGATGCAGTATACAGTCATCATTCAGTAAAATATATGTAAGAGTGTGATTTCTAAAGCCACAGATCTGTCTGTGATGTCTGCATCTGTTGAAGGGCTTCAGGTGTGGGCATACAGCAGCATCTGTGCCTTACCTGGATCATCAGTGGATCTGTCCTCCTCAGCTGCAGATGACAACTCAATCATAAAGTGGTATACTGTACGCTGGAATGGATATGATTACATTCAAGAGGGAATATCTGCAGATGGAAATCATGTAATGTACAAGGTGCATGATGGGATCCACCAAACTCTGGCAATCACAGATCTGAGACACAGTGATGAACATTCCTATTGCTGCAGAGATGATCCTCACTCCTGCTGGGATGATAGAACAGATCTCCATGTTGCAGGTAAAGTTCAAGTCAGCTATTGATTATTGCTGATATCACTTATCATTTCTAATCATCTTCGTCATCTCAGACCTGCAGGTGAAGGTGATTCCCTCCACAGAGGGACAGACAGTAACACTGATGTGTAGCACCGGCTGTCCTCTGCCTGATAAGTCTGCAGCCTACATCTGGTACAAGAACGGAGAGGTTCTCTATGAGGACTGGTCTCCCTGGTACCAGGAGCTGGTCAGCAGTGAGGAAACAGTCAGATACTCCTGTGCTATCAAAGGCTCCGAGGAGCTCAGAGCCCCTGAAGTCTCAGTGGGTGAGTGACCACCACCATCCTCTCATCATGTTACAAAACTCTACTTCAATACGACACTTTCCTTTTTGTCCAGATTCTGTCACATCAGCCTGCTTTACTGTGACCTACGCTAAAGGGAGAATGTGTTCCTCTAAGCAGAGACCAGCTGATGAGCCCTGCTCCATCACATACCCCAGAGGTCACTGTCAGCAACTTACCTCTCATCCTCTGAAATTATTTCTCTATCATTCTATACTGGTTATTTGACAGTCATGAAATATATCATTGTCTTGTTACAGAGGTGAAACTTCAAGGAACCTTTGGAGACAGTTGTGTCACACTGACCTGTAACAGCAGCTGTGCTCTGATTGACTCCCAAACAGCCTACAGATGGTATCTAGATGGACGTTTGAACAAATACATAGAGAGTCAACAGCATTGTGTTGATGCCAGTTATGACAGAGGATTCACCTGCTCTGTGAAGCACCAAGAGGACCTGATCTCTGACTTCTTCTGTGAGTGTGAACATACCCACGTTGTGTCATGACTTGGGACTGGATCATTTACTTCTGATGTCTCCACTGAACAACAAACTGTAAAGACATAGAAAAACTAGATTTGTCAATGAACACACCTGTTGAACATCGTATCATGACGGCACGTCCTCAATCTATGTTTCAGGTGTTGATAACAGCAACTGCTGGAAGGTGAATTATGTCACGAGGAGAATCTGTGCACTGGAAGGTTCTTCAGTGAAAATTTCAAGTGATTATGTGCATCCTCATGACCAGCAGCCAGCTTGGAAAGCTTGGTATAAAATAAAGAGAGGTGAGGTTAAAGTTAAAGAACATGAAGAGATGAGTGAAGCTGCAGGTCGTGTGGAGTATCATGACAACATGAGGAACCGACACACCATGAGAATAAACAAGCTGCAGAAGAACGACTCAGCAGAATACGCATTCAGACTCCAACCAGATGGCAGAGGATGGAGACTTCCCGATTATCCTGCTGTAACTGTGATTGTCACTGGTAAGTCCACTGACCAGTGTAACTCCTTCTAGTCAGACCTGCAGGTTTGCCTCCAACAATACTCCATGTGTAACTTTCAGGACTCAGACTGCTCATCGAAGCACATGTTATTTCACAGTGTAGGAGTAGTGTTGAACCTTGTGTTGTAGCCTTGTGCCAGTCAGTGACCACTGTGATCCTCTCAGGTCTGAAGGTGAAGTTCAGTCCTTCTGCAGAGGTGACAGAGGGCCAGAGAGTCACTGTGACCTGCAGCACCAGCTGTCCTCTGACCCGCAACACAAACTACATGTGGTACATGAACGATGAACCTCTGACCCCATCACAGCACCAGAACAAACAGCTGCTCCTACACTCAGTCAGCAGTCAGCATGCTGGAAACTACTTCTGTGCTATAGAAGGCAACCAGAACATCAGGTCCCTCAGCAAGACTCTCACTGTCCACAGTGGAGGAGGGACATGGACCGTAGCAGCAGCTGCAGGAGTCTGTGCTCTTCTCCTGGTGATGACACTTCTCTCTGTCATCTGCTGGATCAGGTCAGTAATAATAAGACCCTCAGTGTCTGATCTAAAACCACTCATTCTTTCATTCATTCATTCATTTCAATCAAACCAGCAGGAAGAGATCATCATCCCAGACCCCCAGAACTGAAACCTCAGTCAACTTGAAGCAGGTGAGGATCAAACCCGGTCACCATTCGAGAGACTAACAAGGAACAAGTCTTTCTGTAATCAAATTATAGAAAGAGAGATGATACATGTGGTGTTGAATTTGAATGGATTTGTCAAAGGTAAATTTGTGTCTCTGCATGACAGGAAAGTTATCTCTATACAGTGTTTACATTTATGACTGCAGGAGATAATGCCTTATGTTTCGGAGAGTGTAGGCAGACTGATGGAGAGCTGAATCTGATCTGAGCAGCTGCAAGGAATGTTGTTCCTCTGGTCTCCTCAACAGCTCAGTCCTGATCCAGTGTATGAAGAGATTGCGGACGCCTCACCAGAACAGGACCCTCATCACTACTGCACTGTTCAATTTCACATCCACCGGATAAATCCCCTCTACTCCACCATGCAGCCTCCTCAGCCTCCAGAGCATGAGCACATGCTTTACTCCACTGCCAACCTGACATAAACATTGTCTTTGCAGGCTGGATACTGTGTGTCAGGGACCACTGAGATGCTTCACACACTGTGTGTGGGTCAGCATTGAGTTCTTTGCTCTACAGTGAACTGGTTACACTCATGTGCTCCTCGCTTCAAATCGCTCTTATGTACTTATATACAAAGCTATGCTGGGTAAAAGTACTGTGTTTTACTCTGTAAAAGTACTTTGTTTTAAGGATGTTTTACAATTTAGTGTTAACTAAGAATTGGGAAAGAAATCCTTTGAGTTTTCAGCTCATAATGCTTGTAGCAGTTTTACTCTTGAACCTCCAAATGTTGTTTTATTAATTGAATTAAAAGCTTTGGTAAAAGAGTCCAGGCTGTCTGTGTGCCGATGTTTGTCGTGAATGGGATTTAATTGATGTGCGAGTCACGCTCTTAACTGAGTTGCTGCTATCTTGGGCAGGTGCCTCCTGTCAGAGATTAACTTGATAAAATAAAGGCTAAATAAGAAAGTGTTGTCATCTTCCTCATGAGTACAGGATGGAGTAAACTGAGTAACCTGGAAAAAAAAAAAACTTTCCTCGATGTGATGAGCAGCCACGTTTCCACAGCTGCATCATGTCCGTTTACCAGCAATCAGATATAAATAAGATATGAATAATGAATAAATTCTGCGAAACAAATAAATCTTTAAAATGACAGAGCTGGCTTTCCCCCAAAGAAGATTAAAGTAACAGAAAGCAGAATTATTCAGTAACCCACCAACAGTTAGTGACTCACTTTCATTGTTTGTATTTAAACTTTTTCATGTGTGTGTGTGTGTGTGTGTGTGTGTGTGTGTGTGTATGTGTTGGTGTGTGTCCGTGTCTCCACCTCCCAGTACCAGTTTCCAGTCAGAGCCTCTGCACCCTCCTGCTGAAGCTACTGCTGCTTCAGAGATCACTACCCCCACCTGGTGAGAGAAGAAGAGAAGAAGACGGAGCAGGAGTCATGGCTCAGAGTCCAGGGACGTCCCCATCAGGCAGCAGTCGGTACTGCAGCATACGAAGCAGAGAGATAGTCCCTGAAGGCATCACTGCTGCAGAGACAGAGATAGAGAGCTGCTCAAACCTGCAGTCTGAGTCAATGTTTGGACCAAGCAAAGACAAATGGACAGACATCAACGTGATGTTAAAGGTCCAACATGTCCACACAGAGACTGCAGAGCAACACGCAAGCTGTGGTTCCTGAACTTCAGTGGAGGTTCTGGTCTGGACAGAGAGCTCATGGTTCCTGATTGTCACCATGCTGCTTTGACCTCAGAGCCAGTGATGTGCACTGATCTCAGACCTGTGAGTGAGATGAACTCATCAGTTGTGCACAGTAGAAACCAAAGAACAAAGGCTGAGATCAGAGGTGATGGTTCCAGGCTTTCATGGACCAGGATCTTTCCTGATAACGTCAACACAACAACAGTCGTCCTCACATCCACTCAGAAACACAGTCACAACAAGCATCTGACTGGCAGACTGTTCCCCCTCTGTCCAATCCCGAAGCCCCCTCTCACAGCTCCACTGGGGAGAGCAGCCAATGAGAAGGTTCCACGGAAAATACTGGATCTGTGCGTTGGACTGAACCAGGGTCTCCAGAGTGGAGAAGAAACCAGAGTTCAGCAATGAGGACACTCAGTGAGGTTCAGGAGAGCATCACCCTCATGTCTGCATTCGTTTCACCTCAACTTTCACATCATCTTCATCTCACCATGCTAGCAAAACATGGAGTCTGACCTCAGATCTTTCAGTTCAGTTTGGACTCTTTTTAAGATCAAGCAGCTCCTTCACTCTTGAATCCTGCAGCTTGTTGTAGCTCAGATCCAGTGTTTTCAGATGGGAGCGGTTGGACATCAGAGCAGCCTACCAACCTGAATAGGGAAGAAATTATGAAATGATAGAAGAAAATAAATGACAAAAATCCATTTAAAAATCCATTCTGATGAGTGCAGGTCATATATATATATATATATATATATATATATATATATATATATATATATATATATATATATATATATATAATACACCCTGGCACACACACAAACACCGAGACAACTAGGTGCAATTCAGAGTTTCCACTAAAATAATTCAATAAAATTCAGTCTAAAGTCTAAACTGTAACTGTGCTGGAATACAGTTACGCATATTTTGTATTCTAAACAGGTGATTCATTTACATTTGCTCCATGACTATCGTTCACCCCCTGGCCAAACTCCTCCAGATCCACCGCTGGATGACACCTGCGCGTCCCGCCTTCCCGCAGAATGAATCTCCCCGGTGATTGGCTCCTTTCCTTGTCATTCCAACAGGCGCTCCGCGAGCCGAGCATCCGATTGGCCGGCGACCTGTCAGTCACACCTCATCCTGGCACCTGATTGGTCCGTTCCTCCCGATCGCTCGACAGGGGGCGCAGATCTCGCAGTGATTAACTCGGCCGTCTCCGCCGCATCCCGGCCGAACCGAGCAGCTCTGTCAGCGCGCTGGACCCGGTGGTAACCGAGCGGCACGGACGGAAACCCACGTCTCCTCCCGGGAGAGGATGTCCGGGCCCTGCGCTGGACGGCCGCTGCTCTGCCTCTGTGAAGACCGTAATTAGCTGATAACGCGCCGCTCTGACACGGACTGGCGTGGCGGCGACGACCAAAGCGAACCGCTCCGGTTATGGACAAGGAGTCCAGGTAAGCGTCATGGACGAAGCGGAAAGCCGCGGAGGAGGGGAGCGGAGCGGATGAGCCACTCTGTCGCGTCTATTTTCGCGGCGTTTCGTTCCAGTCGCGGACCGGATGAACGCCGGCCGCGAGCTCCGAAACGCCATTTCTGTCGGTGCGAGATTCCACTGTGCAACATGCCAGGGGAGACGCGGCCCCCGCTCATTAGCTCCTCGGAGCGCCTTCGTCGCTCGGAAGCATCTCTGAGGCAGCTCCCGAACTGCTGTGGGAGATTTGACGCCGATGTGTCGTTTTCGGCCACAGATGTTGTCTGCTGCGGATGCACGCGTGCGTGCGTGCGTGCAGGGAGGCCTGTTGTTGTTGAGGCATCCACTAGAAGAAGAGGCAGCTGCAGCTGCAGCTTCAGCAGCAGCAGCAGCAGGCCGGGATAATGAGCTGTCATGTCCAAACTACCTAGTCAATAGGATTACAGGCTTTTCTCGGTGTGGATGTGCAGCGCGAACGGGTCGCGAGGAGTCACTGGACCAAACCTGGATGCGTGCGTTCGTGTGTTTGTGTTAATCCAGCTGTGAGCAGGACACGCAGCGATTTGTACGTTGCTTAGAAAATATAGTATGGAAATCCATCCATCCGCCGTTGAAGAGCGGACACAGACGCTTGTGTGGTGTTCATTCACGTGCTATAGGTTTAGATCGTCATTGTGGCGCAAAGGTCTGAGAAATCTACCCATGCACGATTTCGAGAGTCAGATTGACTCTTAATTATTTGCATTTGCAATGTGAATTAATAGCTGAGACGAGTTTGACCTTTGACTGGGAAGGTGAGGCCTTTTGTGGTCCAGGCACACTGAGACGCTCATCATGTCTTTGTGGTTTCGCCTGGACCAGGATGTTTGGACTCTTATGGTCTTCTGGTGTCTGCTCACAGGGTCTGCTGGAGACCATCTCCAGCACATGTACTGTAGGGTGAAGGTATGGAGTAAACCCTGGACAGGCTGCCGGGCCATCGCAGGTCAAACACACCATCACACTCACACTCTAGGAGCAGAAAGGCTCGGACCGTACCCCTGAGCCTCCATACGGCCTTAAAAGTATACAAATATAAGATAAAAACATTCACTCTATATGCCCAGACATGACATACATTCAGCCGTTCACCCATGCCAGAGAGCGTGTAGTTAATGTAGCGTGTCGGAGTTGGGTTGGAGGTCAGTGTGTTTATGGCTTTGGTATATAAACAGTTCATAAACCCTGTGGTGCGTGTTTTGATGGACCTCTAGCATTTCCTGGTCGGCAGCACTTCCAACAAGTGACGAACAGAGAGGGACGACACCACTGATACCACAG
This sequence comes from Karalla daura, assembly GCA_029224185.1. Lineage (NCBI taxonomy): Eukaryota > Metazoa > Chordata > Actinopteri > Chaetodontiformes > Leiognathidae > Karalla > Karalla daura. The sequence goes on along the minus strand of CM055189.1, from coordinate 5,799,307 downwards.
AGTGATTTGCATCCCTTTTTAAATGGTCTTGAACCGGGCTCGTTAAGGGCACTACTCCAAAACACGAGGACTGGCAGGACTGGAAACCACTCTGCTTTAAATGACTCTGGGATTTTAAATCTAGGCCAGGTCCATATCATCTTTACCTCCCAAGTGGAAGCAGCCAGAGCTGACATAGTTCTCTGCCTCTGAACGGCGAAGGATGCCGCTGACTAGTCACAAAACAGCAGATCTCCTCCTCCGGGCACTTATCTCCACTCTCCTTCATTCAAGGAACTAATTATCTCACTCGGTTGATTTGATTTGACGGAGGACAAGCGCCACTGAATACCGAATCATACCCGGCCCGGGCTCTTATCTGTTAAATCCACTCACAAGGCAAAAGAGAGAAAGAGGCGCTCCGCTCACGTCCTCTGTCAAGGAAACGTGGTATCTGATTCTCACATCCTGGTGACCTTGTTTTGTTTTTTTTGTTTGTTTTCTCTCTAAGTAGCAGCCATTGAAACTTCTCACTTTATCTGATCCCACCTTCTCAAAGACGGCTTGGTTTCCCAGGCTAACCTTCTTCATCTGCACTCAGCCGCTTCACTCATCTGCTCGAGAGAGCGAGGAGCTAATAGGCTGCGGACGCCGTTGTCTCCATAAACACTCTCTGACTAGTGTGTGTGTGTAATAGTGCTGTTGTGTGCTTGGGAAGAGGAGGAGGGCGGGTGTCATCTTTCAGGCTTGTCTCTATGTACTACATAGTTTTCCTGTCTGCAGTTGTCCAGACTCATTATAGTTCTAAGAATGTAGAACAAGCTCAAGGTCTCGTCAGGATGAGGATCGGTTTCAACTTCCGTCCATTCGTCCATTTTCTCGACCGGCTTTGTAGCATCAGTCTGTCATAGGGACAAGCAACATTCACCCTCACACCTGGGGGCAATCGAGAGTCTCAAACCAGCCTAAACCTGAGTGTTTTTTGTTTTAATTGTGAGAGGAAATTGAAGAACCTGGAGAAAACCTCACTCGGAGAACCTTCATAACCTGGTACCTTATTACTTGTAAGGTCATCTACAAAGCACCACTTTTTAGTAGGGTTAGGGTTAGTTTTATCAGTTGTTGATTGACTCTTTTTATCAGACAGTAGTCCCTTACTTACAACACAAAGTTGGTTTTTTTTGCCCTCATAGCTCAAAAGTAATGCCCTTGTCAGCACGTGTAATAGGGCCAGTAATAGGACCAGATGTTGTAAACCTACAAAACGCTCCGTTTCGAATCATATACGACTAAAACGAGGCCGCTGCTTCAAAGAGCCGCACCTGTTTTAACAGCTCCAACACAACATATTTTTCTGGCTGTGAAAAGCCATTAATCTTCGCTTTCCCCCGTCACACACACATACGCACACACACACGCACACACACAAATACAAACACTGCAGTCACAGTGCGTTTAATGCTCTTTGAAATCCCCTCCGTCCTTCGGTCTCGTGCCGGTCCGTCCGCTCCGGGTCTGCAGCCCCCCGTGTTGTGATGCAGGCTTGGACGCACGCCGCGCCCCGTCTCATTTGCTGACACGCGCAAACGGCGAGCGGCTCGATGACCTGGCAGCACGCTCGGCTCACGCTCGCCCCCAAAACTGCAGCGCCGGCCTCTCGTCGTCCCTGCTCCCTGCCCCGAGGCTGCGGGCCTTGCAACCGGATCGCCGTCGCCTCTGCAGATTTTACACCCGACTACGTCTCACACACACGTGTTGCATCTGCACTATCGTGTGTGTGTGTGTGTGTGTGTGTGTGTGTGTGTGTGTGTGTGTGTGGGGTGGAGGGGGTTGGACGGGCACCTAGCTGTTTGTAGATGGCGTGCGAGGGGCCTCGCTTGTCAAAGCTCGTTTCTATTTATTCTTCCCTCTCAATGGGAATTCGATCTGCTGTCCTTGCCCATCGTTGTTTCCTGAGGCGGACATGAAGGAGGCGTTTCGGTTTCAAGTACAAGCGCGGCCTCCGCCCTCCGACTCTGAATGTGAATCTAGTATCAAAAGCAGATGTTTCTATACGAGTAATGTGTGTTATGTTTGCCTTTAGACTGTAAACGCCGATGTGTAGATGTGTAAATAAGGAAAATCTGAGCAGTAGTTGGATCAGAAAATGCAAATTGAGCTGTCAATTAATTCAGACCTCTGCCTAATGATGAGATTATTGTGTTTATCCATCCATTACCTTACCCAGTTTGTACCCAGTGGAGTCACACACACACACACACACCATTCACTGTGTCACTCACACAGAGGGGCTGTTTAAAGCAGGGCTGCACCAGATGATCGTTTTATTCTAGTCGATTCATCTTTTGATCAATTTCTCATCTGCTAAATTGTTGAAAATATGGTGACAGAGGCTTGTCGAAGAGAGACTTCAGGCCTCTTGTTCTGTCCACCACTCCAAGACAGTCAACTGTGGCAGGACTGAAGACATTAAAAACAGATCTACAAAGCTATTGCTATAGTAGTTTCTGATTGTCAGTGCAGCTCTAATAAGGTTTCAGTTGATGTAAATATGCACGTTTTGGGGCTAAGGGCAGAAATATGCAAATACATATATAAATATATCATATTAGCTCTTTGAGGAGTGTAATAAAGAGGGTATTTGACATCCTCCCATGACCCCCAGAGCAGGAAAGATGAATGGATGGACGGATCTTTCTCAGTGCATCTTTTGAAGGTGCATTTCACCATCTTGGTTTTGTTATTGTTTGAAGATGATTGACCCCAGGTTGAAAGTGAGGGAGGATGATTAACGATAGAAGACGTGCTCACGGACTGTGAAGCTCAGTCATTTTGAAACACGTGTGTGTGTGTTTTTGTGTGCGTGCGTGTGTGTTTGTGTGTGTGTGGGGCCTCCCTCCCTCCCCTCGGTGTTCGGCTCCTGTCCGGTGCCACAGAAAACACCACGGTCAGTGATTTCACAATCGTCCCCAGGCACAGTGAGAGATCGAGGGGGCATGGGTTGGGTTTTTCCCCAACCCCCCCCCCCCCCCCCCCACCTACTCCTCCCTTTCTCTTTTTCCCACCTGGCTCCAAACCAATTGATCTTGCGGCAAAAACCCTGAGAACCGTCTCCCCCCCATCTCTGTCTCTATCTCTCTCTATATATATACGTCTGTTGTCGTCTTGAAAGGTGAGTCGTAACCCGTCTTTCCAACACACCTGGACCAGAGGCGTTGGGGCATACTGCTCGACAGGCTACAGCGGCTTGAGACCACGTTGGGCGATTGAACACCAATCAGAGTTTGGGAACCCAACAGATGATATAACAACGAGAGCAGCAGCAGCAGCTGTCGGTGGCGGCTATCCTCCACGGGCGCGCTCACGTAATCCAGTTTGGAGATTAGCAGGCGATTAGTGGGTGTCGCAGTCTGTTTTCCCATCCAGATATTTTGGTTGTAAGATGTTAAATAATCTGTGAGATTATCAGCGCCACCGCTGCGCCCTCCGCCATTCACGAGGGGGCATAATTGGCACCGGCACTTGGAGGTAATTGATGGGTTATGGAGGGAGGTGGGGGGAGGGGAGGGTGGGAGGGGGGGGGGGGGGGGGGGGGGGGGGGGGGGGGGGGGCGGCTATTTCCAGACGATTTCCTCTCACAGTGACACTCGGGGGAACCGACTCGGTCTGGAGAGCGATACTAACTAAATTTAGAGCAGGAAAGCATTAGTCATATAAAGTGAACGTGGTTAGTGGGTTTAAAGAACCGAGACCTTGGACTGTGTCGCCTCACTTCAGACTCTAGACGTCTGCCTCACTGCTGCGGGAGTACATGAGAGGCACCGTTTTCTAAAGCAAAATTCGACTGAGGAGAACAGGGGTTAACGGGTAGTCACTCATTCCCAGTAACTCCCAGAAACACAAACAGACTCATTGTGGAGTAACTCGGGAATCAGTGGAGCACGGAGCGCTCAGGTCTTTTACCATGAGGGCTGATAAGTCCAGTCCGGGCGTTTTATGTGCGTATAAGGGCAGTTGCTTTGATGTTGACCTCCGAGATATGCAGTTGAAGTGCCTCGCCGTACACAATACTGAAAGTATAATAGATCGCTCTGAAGTTGTGTACAGTGGAAGGTCTTTAGTAAACATGACCTCCCAAGTTGTTATGGAGTAGATATTTATGGAGTAGATACTGAGGTCTGTGGTCCACTTATGTCTGTTTCCATCACCCAGATTGATTGATTTGTGTGTGTTAGCACACCGAAGCATCTGTGCTCTGTATGTTTAGCGTGTTTAACTTGTCAATACTCACGCAGTCGGGGGAGGGGGGCTCCGGGCGAAACCGAGTCGTCTGCGATTCCGGTAACGGCACGGAGGGGAGAGACGTCAGGAAAGCACACGTCCCTCCTTCACAATGGGACGCTTTGAGCGTGGTAGAGCCCGGCGGCGGTCACAAGGACGGCGAGGGGCCGGGACATGAATAGCGTGGAGACGAGCGACCCACGTGTCAGCAGCCAGACATGAGACCGGGGAGTTGGAACAACGGCGAGGTTAGCGAGCTGGGGGAGGCTGGAAAGCACCCGGGGCGAGACATCAAAGACGGAGGTGGAGAGGGAGGAGAGAGGGAGAGGAGAGGGCATGTTCCCGGGATGCAGATCCCTGTGGGATCCATCCCCAACGGCCCCTCCACCCTTTTTTTTTTTTTTTTTTTGTTAAGAATGAAAAAATCATTAAAATTCAAATTAAAAGCTTAATTTTTGTTGAATTAATTCATTAGAATCTACATTATTTTAATATTTAGTGGCATTCATAGTTTTTTTATTCAATTTCGAATAAATTGAATCCAATTAATTCAAAAAATACTTGACATTTATTTCAAAGATTTATTTGTTTTAAATCTGAAAACATTTCACATACACATTTTTAATTGACCTCTTTAAAGATATAATTAATATATTTTAAAAACTTTTTAATATACAGCCTTTAAACAGCCTTTTTTTTGTTTGTTGTTTTTTTTTTATGTCTAGTTTCTCTCTCTGGCAAAGTGATTCCTGGCCCAGGATTGCTTTGACGGTGACATGTTGCTACATGGGGGAACAGATGAGTCTTTTGTCAGATGTTGTTAGCACATCAAAAGGGAGAGCTGCTCTGCTTTTTTTTAATGAACAGCCCCAGGCTGCTCCAGGCGGCCCCAGGCCCAGACTGTCACACTCTTAAAATCTTCTTAAAACAAAACAAAGCTTCTTGTAAATCAAGATGCACCCCACACCAGCAATCCCCAGACCTGTTTTAGACCGGGGACCCCCATCCACACATCCAGGACCAACGCTGTAATACATATAATATCATATTAACATACCCAGCACTCAAAATGTGCTCTTTATGTCCAGTCCACTCCATGGTTGTGAGGCGATCTCAGCATTTTTCACCTTCTTTGATCCAGAATTTAAGGAGATATCAAGTTACAGATACTTTGCGCTAGACATATTCAGTTTGTTTCATAGGGGACTAAAGAAACCAGATAATACTGACATACAAACAGCTGATTTTAGACTAAGTTTGACCTTGTTTCTTGAAAATGACTGAAATAATTGTATTAGTCTCATCTTAGTCAAATAGTTGATTAGTTGTTGCATCTCTAATCTTTTTTTTAACAACTTATTTAGTACGTTTTTAACCCATTTTAATGACCGTATGTAGATTCAAATGTTGTTTAGGTTGCTGCCAAAAAAAAATACTTTAATGAAATCTGTCAAAAACTCAAAAACTGTCTCTCAGACAGCGACAGGGAGGTCCTGTTCAGTGTTTACTAATGCTGGTCTTGCAATTCCAGTTTGGTTTGAAAAGCTTCCTCTGAGAGGATTTAATGTACCTGGGGCAATATTTATATAAGCAACATTAATATATATATAAAAAAGAAACGACACAAAAACAAACAAGATCAAAAAAGATGCACGTCGGGTTGAAATGAGATGAAGAGTGTGTGTGCGTGCGTGTGTGTGTGTGTGTGTGTGTGTGTGTGTGTGTGTGTGGGAGAAGACACAGACGCTCTGTGTGTCTGGGCAGCTGGGAGAGGGGCTCCGCCTGCATCCAGATGTGACACAATGACACAGTTGTTGCCGTGCGTGGTGACATCACTGGACGAGGGGCCGCTCATGCATTTATCACACGTCGAGCGTGCCACCCGCCGCCCGTAACCCCCCCACCCCCACCCCCACCACCTCCACCACCCCCACCACCTCCACCACCGCTGTGCTGAATGGATTACAGCGTAAGCCGCTGTAACCGGCCTTTATCTTCCTCTTTTTTAGCCCTCCGCCGTTTCTCCCCAAATGACATTAGAGCGAGCCTGCTGTCACATGCAGAGCAGCAGCCAAGCTCGGGAAAATCTGGGCCTGTTTTGCTTTGTCAGAGACCTTCACGATGTCCTTCCTTTAACCAGTGTGTGTGTGTGTGTGTGTGTGTGTGTGTGTGTGTGTGTGTGTGTGTGTGTGTGTGTGTGTTTGTTGGAGGGGGGGTTATTCACTCTGCTGCATGAGTCACACCTTTTACAGTGCAGTCTGACCGCAGTGACACAGCTGAAAGCATCTGTGCTTTGGTTCGTCCTTTCACAAGCTGATGAAGATGCTTGTTTGTTTGTTTGTTTTGTTGTGTTTGTTTTATTTGATCTTAAATGGAATCCTAGATTGTTCCGGCCAGTCTTGCAGTGAGGCTGAGCTGTTTTGTTTTGAAAACCTGCAAGACCGTCAGAAACAAAAACTGCTGGAGCTTGAGGCTGATTGGAGACTCTGAATTGATCCTTGGCGTGTGTGTGTGTGTGTGTGTGTGTGTGTGTGTGTGTGTGTGTGTGTGTGTGTGTGTGTGTGTGTGTGACCTCTGACTGACTAGCGACCTGTTCAAAGCAGGGACCGGGAAATGATCCAGCCCATAATCCTAATCCCAAATCCTTAAACTCAGCAGATTGGATTTGATATCAGGTGCGGAGATGTGTACTTTTTAAAGAACATATATATATATAAAAAAGAGTTTAAAAAGCGAAATGTATAAATAAATCTGAACTCGACGTCGTGGTTGTTTCTCCTGCAGCTGTGCCACGGGAGAGGAGTTTACTGTAGGTTTGGACAAAGACAGACAGACAGGCAGACAGGCAAACAGACAGAGAGACAGACAGACAGAGAGACAGACAGGCAGCTCTGGAGCTGTGGCAGTAATTTCAGCCCTAACTATCATTATCTTACATTGTTTTAATGACAAAAAGAGCCTCATTACAGATGTGACTCATCTCGCTGGCTCATTAGGCCTGCTCCCCTTGTGTTGTGGCTTTGCATCTGTAGCATTGGCCACTGTACGTGTCCCTCAACCTCCATGGTCGATTACACAGCTGAAATCAACTCTTGATTGCATTGTTTACGAGTTTTCTGATTGATTGACAGGTGGATATGGTGTTTTTTTCATGTGTGAAGACATAGTAGTAGTAGTAGTATTGTGGAAATTGTGGAAAAATGTGAGAAAACACAAGCTTGAGATAGTCTGGGGTGTTAAACTTTTACCCTCAAGACATAAACATGTGTCCCAGTCAAATAAAGAAATACAGCACATATAGACCTGAACATGGATCAGTTCATGGAGCAGCTCCTCCAGTTTCCCTGTGTGACCACAGATGCATCATGAGGAGGAGCAGTTGCTGCCACAGCTCTTAATCACTCCAGCGACACCTGCCTCGCCTGCCTGACCTCGTCCCATTGTTAGAGACATTGTTCGGTCTTATCGATGCAGGCGCGGGCTGGGCTCGGCCTCGCGTGCAGGCGATGACGACCGAATCGCAGCAGTTTATTTACACGTCGTTAGGCGTCAGCTGTCTGTCTGTCTGTCTGGGAGGGAGGGAGGGGAACAGCTGAGGCCTCGGCCTGCAGTGGTGCTCCCACTCAGGATGATGTCATCCCAGTGACTCAGAGCCACTGGTCCTTCCAGCCCGGGTGGAGGAGGGACGTTGCCTTTTGGCTGCTCGGTGTGGGTCCAGACCAGAGTGGTCTGACCGGAGCACTCTTTGGCTGTTCTAACGGGCACAAACTTAAAGATAATCAAGTTAAGTTATTAGATGGAGAAGGCGGTGACGATGCCTTAGTCATATAGTCATCGTTGCCATGTTGACATGAAGTATTTCAAAGTCAGCATCTCAACCACTGTGTGCCTCAGTGATGTCTCAGGGGTCTGGTTTAAGCCTTTCTCCAGGTTAGACTGGGTGAAGGGAGGGAAAACACCCTGGACAGGTCACCCAGTCCATCACATGACACACACACACACACACACACAGGATTCACTCTCTCACTCAACCTGGGGGCAGTTTAGAGTCTCCAATCGACCGAAACATGCATGATACCACCAGAATACCCATAGGAGTAAATTCCTGTTCATGCTGCAACAACTTGTCCATTCATTGTTATTACTATTGTTATTTATTTATATATGCATAGGTTTTCTCTGGGTACTCCAGTGTCCTCCCACAGTCTAAAAACATGCGCTGAGGCTGATTTTAGACTGAATTGTCTCGAGGCATGAGGGAGAGAGTGAATGGTGGAGACTCTAAATTGTCCCCAGGTGCAAGACTGAGAGTGAAAGGTGTGTGTGTGTGTCTGTGTGTATCTGGTGTGTGTGTGTGTGTGGTCTGTAATGGACTGGCAACCTGTCTAGGATGCATTTCCTGACTTAGCCCTGTGTGCACTAAAAATAGGCACACATGCAGCACCAGTGGGTAAAAAGGATGGATGGATGCATTTTAAGAGATTAAGTCTCTGCTCTCAGCGTCTTAAATGTGTTTTTTACTCATTTCTTGAGTCCTCAGTGACGGAAAATTGAATGTCATTGTTGTGAGGACAGAAAATGCGTTTGAAGACCTAAAATTTTCTGCTTTTGCATTATTCTATAAGTTGAGAAAGTAATCAACAGATTACAAAAATAATTGATGCAGCTGTACATTATTTACCATGGTCTTAAAGGGACAATGTGTCACATTTTTTGTTGTTTATTTCCTCAAATCTATGTTAGCATCTATGCGTGTGTTATCATTGGTGTAATATGGCCTCCACCTCTCGTAAACAAGGAATTTTAGATTTATTTTACATGTGACGGGTAAGCTCGCAGGGCAGCACCATGACAGTCAGCCATCTTGAAACTACAGCTGCCGGCGAGGGACAAACAGCATCAGAAGAGAAGGAGGCTTTTTGACACACGCCGGCTACTGTAGTTGCAATATGCGTTTGAAACAGGGAGGCGCTAGAGTGCCCTATTCGTTTGAATGCAATACACAATTCCACCATTAGATGGGGGTAGTTCCTACACTATGTCCCTTTTTAAGTCAATTCAGAGATGTCACACCTCGAGATTGGGCTGAATAGAGTGTGCTAACGAGCTCGGTCCCTCTGCCTCTCCGACAGGCTCTGTCACCTCTGATCACGTTGGCTCCGCGGCCGGCCAGGCAGCCAGGAGTGAGACCAGGAGTGAGACTGGAAGACGCCCTCATCGCCCCCGCCCTGCTGCTCCCCCCGTCCCAGCCCAGCCTCACTGCCATGTCCATACCCAGCAGCAGCCCAGAGAGAGAGGGCTCCGCCGGGCTCCTCCCCCAGCTGGAGTGCCCCTCCTCCCCGTCCGGCATGGACCCGGACCCCCCGTCGACGGGCAGCCCCGTGCTCAGCCCGGACTCGTCCTCCCATGATGCAGTACTGTCGGCTCCAGCCGCCTCCCCGGCGGACTCGGAGAACCTGAGTCCTGACGAACTGGAGCTGCTGGCCAAGCTGGAGGAGCAGAACAGGTGAGGGAGCAAAGCAGCTCCACATCATGTGTGTATAACTTAAAAGAAGGCTGAACATTACAGTTCAGCTCGTAATACTGATACCTCATACATAGACCCGAAAGAGAGTTCAGACAGGTCTGAAGTGCTGAGAATTTTTATTCATTCTTGTTTTTTTAACAATTTATTCCATACAAACTGCATTTCATACCTTAATTAACATTACTAACCTTACTATGCTTGGTCTAATCATTTAGACCTTCAGCTACTGGAGGTCAACTCCCCCCACTATCAGCCATTTGTTAATATATAACCAGATACACACATTTCATGTCATTCATTTAATGAAATTTCCACCTTCCTTTGCTCTACAAATTGTATATTTTTAAACTCAAAGATGCTTTGAAAACATGATGAATAATTATATTGTAAAACCAAGAGATTCAATCTCCAACCTACTCAGATTTTAGCTTCTTCTGACTAAAAGTTGTCAGCAGTGACTCACCAGGTGAGATGTTCCCACTTGATCGAAGCTCGGGGAAAGTAAAGATCAATACGTGTGAGGGGAGCCACGTTTTGTCTGGTCCTCCATCCAGTCTTCCAAAGTGCAGGACCCAGGAGTCAAGTGACCCAGAAGAAGCAGACAATGTAGGTCAAAGTGGGAACAACAGTCACATAATCTCTGTCCTGTCCGGCTGACCCAGACTCAGACAACCATAAACAAAGAAGGAGTAAAAAAAGTGCTTATTTTGCTTCCCTGAGTTCAGCAAAACACTTTATGGACATTTGTTGCCTTTGCTCCTTTGAGAATAGACATGCAGTGAACATAAAACGATAGATATAGAAGGGAATTAGCGATAGAATACACAGGATGAGATGAAGACATGTTAACATGAAACAGTACAATAGAAATTCTCAAAACGTGTAAACAAACTTGTTCTGATCAGTATCGTTACATCTGCTATATTACTAATTTGAAACCAGAGCAAACCACCCCTCTGTTTCTGAGGAATTACGTCTCAAACGGAAAGTGACGTGTCATTCTTGTGAGGACGGATCGTAAACTGTCCTCTCATGTTTACGAGGCAGGCGTGAGAGTGGCATCGACCGTCTCCTCTGACTGGAAAAACGATTCTTGTGACATCACTGTGACATCACAGTCACAAGTTCTTTCTTGCTCATACTACATATATATGTATATATACATATATATGATCATCAAATACTTTTTTTTTTACCCCTAATTTTCTCATTTGAAGATCAAAGTAATTCGACTCATATGAATCAGAGATGTTTGTTATCAAGTAGGAAGTGGCAGTCACAGTCTGGCCCACACATCTTCCTGCCCTGGTTAACATCTTAGTCACATCTCCGCTCTCCTATGTGTGTGTGTGTGTGTGTGTGTGTGTGTGTGTGTGTGTGTGTGCTGGACAAGTCGATGGTAATCTGAGCATCCTCGTCCCTGCAGGCTGCTGGAGGCCGACTCCAAGTCCATGCGCTCGATGAGCGGCTCCCGGAGGAACAGCGGCTCGTCGCTGGTGTCCAGCTCCTCGGCCTCGTCCAACCTGTCCCACCTGGAGGAGGACACCTGGATCCTGTGGGGCCGCATCGTCAACGAGTGGGAGGAGTGGAGACGCAAGAAGGACAAGCTCCTAAAGGTGTGGGTCGCAGGCCGAGGTGGAGGTTGTTGGCGATCTTCCACAGAGTTTTCGCAGGTTTCACAGGAAGCACCTGAGTCCACGCTCTGGACCATGTGACTCAAGTTTTAGTCGTTTTGATGTTGAATCTGTTGGAAGGTTTTAGTAGGATAGTTTTTTTTTTGTTTTTTTAAGCTTTGTTGCATCAATTCACTGCTTTCCTCTGCCACATCCTGTGCTCCTCTCATCTTCTCCTCTCCTCACATCTCCTCTCCTCTCCTGTTCCTCTCCTCCTCCTCTCCTCTCCTCTCCTCTCCTCTCCTCTCCTCTCCTCTCCTCTCCTCTCCTCTCCTCTCCTCTCCTCTCCTCTCCTCTCCTCTCCTCTCCTCTCCTCTCTCCTCTCCTCTACTCTCACCTCCTTGCTCTCCTCTCCTCTCCTGTTCCTCTCATCTCCTCTCCTCTCCTGTTCCTTTCCTCCTCCTCTCCTCTCCTCTCCTCTCCTCTCTCCTCTCCTCTCCTCTCCTCTCACCTCCTTGCTCTCCTCTCCTCGCCTGTTCCTCTCCTCCTCACCTCCTCTCTCTCCTCTCCTGTTCCTCTCCTCCTCATCTCTTTCTCTTCTCTCCTCTCCCTCCTCTCCTCGTCCTCTCCTCGTCCTCTTCTCTCATCTCTACTCCTCTCCTCCTCTACTCTCCTCCTTTCCTTTCCTCCTCTCCTCCTTTCCTTGCCTCCTCTTCTCTCCTCTCCTCTCCTCTCCTCTCCTCTCCTCTCCTCTCCTCTCCTCTCTTCTCCCCTCCTCTCCTCTCCTCTCCTCCTTTCCTTGCCTCCTCTCCTCTCCTCCTCTCCTCTCCTCTCCTCTCCTCTCCTCTCCTCTCCTCTCCTCTCCTCTCCTCTCCTCTCCTCTCCTCTCCTCTCCTCTCCTCTACGTGTCCTCTGTGGCACAGAGGGAAAACCCCGGGGGAGAGAAGACGGATGAGGGGACGAGGGGAGAGTGGTGAAGTGAGTCAGGGTGAAAATGTGAGGCCAGGCAGAGGCAACGTGACACTGGCTGCCGGCAAACTAGAGAAGTGAAGCAAAACAAACAGAGCTAGAGGTTGCGTTTCAAAATAACATCTTAAAATAACAATGTGGACGGACGGTTGTTGCACAAAATGACACAAATCGCTGCTGTTTGCGCTGGGGGTGCATCTGCTACGGCGCTGCTATTGTTATTGTATCGACCGCACAGTAATTATGAGAAATTACAAGAATATCTGCAGAGGAAGAGGAAGCATGGCATGGTTGATAAACAAAGAGCGTTCACCCCGAAGCCTCAGATTAATTTATCCTTTTCCTTTTGGCCTTTTTCAGTCATTCCCAGTTTTCTTTTCTGCCACACGTTTGTTGTTCCTCCTGGTCGAGCAGGATAACGAGGATTATTATGGATATTTCTGCTCATTATTCCACTTCAATCAATTCCAATTGATTCCTCAGCTTCTCAGCTTCTATGTTGTTTTCTCTTTAAAATTTGTCGATCCTCTTCAATCTCCCTCTCTCTCTCTCTCCCTCTCTCTCTCTCTCTGACTGTGACCTCCAGGAGCTGATCAGGAAGGGCATCCCTCACCACTTCCGAGCCATCGTCTGGCAGCTGCTGGGCAACGCCACAGACATGCCGGTGAAGAACCAGTACTCGGAGCTGCTGAAGATGTCGTCGCCCTGCGAGAAGCTGATCCGCAGAGACATCGCCCGCACCTACCCCGAGCACGAGTTCTTCAAAGGCCAGGACAGCCTGGGGCAGGAGGTCCTCTTCAACGTCATGAAGGTGAGTGGCTGAGCCTTTTGGTACAAATGTGTTTGTTTATACCAACGATGTGCCAAATCGGAAATTTCTGGAGGAAACTGAGGGGGAAAATGAGGGAGCAGTTGGTCACAGATGGGTAGACATCTCCTGCTAGCGTTTTCTTTTTCCTTTTTTAAAAGATTTGCTAAATATAGTAACAGAGGATCTAAGTCTGCTACACTGCCAGACAGGAGAGCGCTGGTCGAGGGTGTTATGATTGAATGTTATTACATGTTTATTATACGAGGTTATTACATGTTTACCCACTAGGGAGCACTAGAGACTATTGCTGATTAATTCTGGTTGGCAAATTTTTCAATCCATTTCTGGTTTATATTGTTAATTGGTAAATTATGCTAAAAAATATGCTTATGCTAGGTTGTTAGCACGTTAGCCTCACACTAAGAAGATCCCCCGGTTGGATTCCCAGTGTCTCTTTCACAGCTTATCAGACTTTGATCCTTTTTTGACTTTAACATTTATTGTTTATTATCACACAAGGACACGAGCCCTGTACTGTATTAAGCTATTAATAGCTTGATGAGCCTACACAACCATCATGCTACATCACCCTCCACTGAATGTATAATCAGCTATAATAAACTACATGTTAACATTTCAGAATGGCTACTCATATTTCTGCTGTTAATTTGGTAACTAGTTAAACCCAAGACTTCAGACACTAATCTAATGTCACTAATTACATCTAAATGACAGTAACTCATCATACGTCTAGCCTGACTTGTCCAACACTGGACGTTGGTTATCTGCCTGCTGAGGCAGGAAATGAAGGGACCTCAGGTGATTTGTTGATCCTGTCGCTCACAGCACAGGATTACAGATGTTGTCTGAGCTGCTTGCTATAAATACACAACACAGTGCAAACCCAGGCCGTGTGTGTGTGTGTGTGTGTGTGTGTGTGTGTGTGTGTGTGTGTGTGTGTGTGTGTTTCAGGCGTACTCTCTGGTGGACCGAGAGGTGGGCTACTGCCAAGGTAGCGCTTTCATCGTGGGGCTGCTGCTCATGCAGGTGACGATCAGAAAACGATGCGTAAATAATCTCTAAAGAGGAGTTATTATTTTCGCCCCTCGGGGCTCGTCGTATTATCGCCATTGCGATCGGTCCCGATAGAGTTCTCCATTTAGCACAAGATGCTCTAATTTACACTTAATGAGGGATCCTCACTTAACCCTGTCTCCTCCTGTCTGTCTATCCGTCCTCCTAGATGCCCGAGGAGGAGGCGTTTTGTGTTTTTGTGCGTCTGATGCAGGAGTACCGGCTGAGGGAGCTGTTCAAGCCCAGCATGGCCGAGCTGGGTCTCTGCATCTACCAGTTTGAGTACCTGCTACAGGTAAAGAGGGAGCAGGTCCTCTGCTAACCTGAAGCTTGCAGTGCATCTCTTAGCCACAGGGGGGCAGCATCCATTTATATCCACATCACATCCCTGTCCCTCTGACTGCTTTTCATTCTTTTTCTTTTTTTTTTTGTCTTTATCTTTTTTCTACTTTTAGGAGCAACTCCCAGAGCTGAACGTCCATTTTCGATCTCAGAGTTTCCACACGTCCATGTACGCCTCGTCCTGGTTCCTCACCCTCTTCCTCACCTTCCTCCCCCTGCCCGTCGCCACACGAATCTTCGATATTTTCATGTATGAGGTAGGTAGCCGAGCGTTTTTAAAAAGAAGATCAACTTTTCTGTTTGCTGCCTGTGAGCTCGGTTATCTCAGCTCAGCACAGATAAATACTCCAACAACTCTGTGACCGTCCGCAGGGCCTGGAGATTATCTTCCGCGTGGGCCTCGCCATCCTGCAGTACAACCAGACTGACCTCATTCAGCTGGACATGGAGGGCATGTCGCAGGTAAAGCATCTGTGGTTTCGTGCCATTTGTCGCACAAAATTGGTTTCACGCACGGATTGAAAGGCAGAGTCAAAACGACCTGTGTGTGTGTGTCTGTGTGTGTGTGTGTGTGTCCTACTTTCCTTTTTGCACGCGAGCTTCCTGAAGCCGGCGATCTGAGCGACAGATCTCCTCTGGTTGAGAACAGAAACTAAAACCAGAGCTCCTTGTGATATCAACAACAGCAACAAAGCGGGAGAGAAGTACATGTAAATTTGTAAAAAAAAAAAAAAAAAAATACGTAAAAAAAGAGATCCCACCAAACCAGTGTCAGACTGAAGCTCTGAGTCAGAGGTTCAGGATGGAGCTCGACGTTGGTCATTCGCTCGGTTCAATCGGTTTTCAGTTCCCCAATCAGCCAGTGCTTAAAAAAAAAGTTGATTTGCATGTTTATGACAAAGAGAAGCAACACAAATGAAGCTAGAACACAATCTGAGGCGAACCATAACAGCTCCAGCGCCCACGCTGTTCCTCGTCTGACTCCCCCAAAATGTGTCTGCACGAGCCCTCTTTGTCTAGCTCAAGCTCTCGAATCTTTCTCTCTCTCTCTTTTTTTTTCTGTCTTCTGCCAGCATTTCCAGAAGGTGATCCCCCACCAGTTCGACAGCTGCCCAGACAAGCTGATCCTCAGGGCCTACCAGGTTAAATACAACCCCAAGAGGATGAAGAAGTGAGGGCGCCGGCCTCGCAGTTTGACTCCGACTCAGGCTTCAACTGTCTTTATTTCTGTGAACAAACACTGAGATTGTTTTGATTTTTTTTTTTTTTCTGTCAGACTTGAGAAAGAATATACCACAATCAAGAACAAAGAGATGGAGGAGCAAATCGAGATAAAGGTGGGTTTTACGCACAACGTGGACGTGATCAATATCCAATATGTTTCTATGAGCAGAGTCTAACTGCCTACCTGTCTCTCTCTCTGTCTCACCTCAGAGGTTACGCACAGAAAACAGGCTGCTCAAGCAGAGGATCGAGACGCTGGAGAAGGTGAGAGACGGGCTCCGATCCCACTCTCTCTAAACACTGAAATAAGACGGGTTTAGCGTGACGTTCCGGACAGACGTAGTGTTACAACAATGATGTGTTCGTGTTATTTTGATGGGGTTGTGGATGCTTTTTCCCCGTCTTCAGATCTTAATTTTCTCCTCCTCTCTGAAGCACTTTCGCTCTGAGCGATTTCACCGCTTCCTCTTTTTTCTTTTTGTCCTCAAACACGTCTCGCCTCTGTTCCGATCGATCGACTCCTACGCCTCAACTTCTCTTTCCCTGGATTTTTTTCCCTCTCTGGTTTCCTGGTGGTTTGTGCTTCCTGAAGTCTTTCACTTTCTCTTCATCTCTTCTCTCCATCCTCTCCTTGCTCTCCTTCGCTGCCCTGTAGGAGAGTGCCGCTCTGGCAGACAGATTGATACAGGTAGAGTACTGAACACTGGACGCCTCCCTCCTCCTCCTCCTCCTCATCTTCCTCCTCCTCTTCCTCCTGCAACCAAACCAACGTGCATGAAAGGATATCGTTTGCACCGTGTCTGGTCCTTTAATCCTGCATGTACCATTAACCGTGATGGGAATTCTAATATGCAGACCCTGCATGTGGACTGTAAAAGCTCTCAGTTTATTACTACCATTACCACATTTAGGATGCACATCCTTTGCCGTTTGACAGTTTTGGCAGTGCTCCCGTTTGGCGCCTTGTGGAGAAGTGTACGGTACATTAAACCAGGGACACGCTAGAGGACAAGGACACACAGAAATCTGTCAGTGTGGTATCTTTATAGATGATAAGGACAACAAAGTGCAAGTGCAGTTGTTAATACACAAACAGTAGATATAGAAACAAACAAACAGGTAGACAGGAGCCAGGTGGGGTTTTGAAGCAAAAATGTCAAATAATAAGCAGAGATTTTAAGTTTCAGAAGAGTTCAAAGTAGCACTAATGGGACAGTGTCAGAACAGGTGTGTTTTAGGCCCAGTCAGGCTCAGACTCAGGTCTAGAGTAACGAGTTCAATTACTTTTTTTTTGACAAATCATGCATGTAGAGTCATGTAACGTGCAGTCCTCAGTCTCCCGGTTGATTCCTGAATCTGAAACGACTGTGACAGTCTCTTAGCGTGTCCCGAGCTACAGAAGAGTGAAGCTTTTTAACGCAAATCCACCAGCACGTGATAGTTAGCTTAGCTTAGCTTATCTTAGCATAAAGGCTCGCCTGGCTGTTTCTAACTTCTTTCATTTAGAGGTTACGTAATAGGTCATAAGAAGTGAATAAGCATCTCCCAAAGTGTCAAACCCCTCCCTCCATTCCCAATGAAGCCTCTAACTAGTTTGGTACCCCCCCCCCTCACCCGGATTCCCAGAATTAACCTTATCCCTGCCACAGTACAGTACAGTAAGGTACAGTGTGTAGCCTGGATCGCCTATCGATGCTGGGCTGAGCCTGACGCCCCTGCTGCTGTCCCAGGGTCAGGTGACGAGGGCGCAGGAGGCGGAGGAGAACTACGTGATCAAGCGGGAGCTGGCGGTGGTGCGGCAGCAGTGCAACACGGCCAGCGAGAGCCTGGAGAAAGCTCAGGACACCATCCGAGAGCTGCAGCAGCAGCAGGTACTATCCATAACACACCACCAGGATCGAGAGGCTGACCTGGACAAGTGTGTGTGTGTGTCAGGACAAAAAAGAAAGAAAAAAGCAGAAGCTGATAATGTGCGCTCCTCGGCCGAATGCTTTGTTAGGTAAGGAGCCACGAGGTCAAATCACATTTCAAAATCAGGGCTCATTAGAGGCGTCGTTGGCAAACACGCAGTAGTTCCTTATTTAATTCTTACGGGTTGAGAGGCCAGGCAATGAGGAACCGATAGCAAAATCAATACGGCGGTCTTATCTTAAGCGAGGTACATTATGGCCTCCTAGACGGTCGTATTACTTCTGTTTTTATTATTATATGGTCGATAAGACTCTCGTATCAGGTTTGAACTTGTTGATCGCCAACATCACCCCATGAAACCTCTTACCACACTCATCAGAAAACGTCCCCGTTTATACCACATTTCTTCATCTCAGTCAATGTAAAAAAAAAAAAAAAACCCAGAGCCCGGTCCAGGCATCAGAGTCACTACGGGCTTCTCTTTTAATAACGGGAAAGAAAGCAGAGAAGTGTGCTTCATAGAAATACTGTGAAATATGCCTAATTAGCATAAGTTGATGTGTTGGCCCAAGAGCGGTTGTGACAAGGCAGGTTTCTCAACTCCAGTCAGATTTATAGCAGTCTGACCTGAATGAACTAATTGCAACAACGACTGTCTTAAGACTTCGGTGGAAAATGTGAACATGTTCCTATATATGCAAGTTTCAAAAAAAAAAAAAAAGAAGAAAAAAAACTTACTTTAGAGAAAAACAGAACTGATGTGGGTCTCAAAGTGTCAGCAGCACTTTTAAGCCTTTTACGAGATAATATGTGACTAACTTCAACCTGGCTGTTTGTTCACACAGAACGACCGAGTCCTATTGGTTAGAGATGGGAAATGATGACATCACTGTGAGAAGTTATTTTATTCCAGCTCAGATTGTTCACGCAGAGTTCACACACCCCCGGACACTCGCACGCCTCTTTGATCGACCAAGACCGAAAAGCCAGAAATGACAAACTTAGCCCACTCTCTGCACGCTATGCACTCGCCCGATTTCGAGCTTTCATATTTTCTCTCGTAGGAAAGGTGTTTTTTTTCCACTCAGCCCTCTCTGTCTCTCTCTCTGTCTGCTGCTTTCACACCCAGCCTTTATAGTTTCCCTTTGATGTGGCGGGACAGAAATGTACAGTAGCTTTCTATGTCGCCGACACGACTGCGTCGGCTCCGACTCTTAGCGAACTCGACAGGCTAGCGTTAGCCCGCTGGAGAGGAGCGAGAAGCTAAAGCAGCTTTTCTTTTTTCTTTTTTGCGGTGACGGTTCCCAGTTAAGGTGAGAAAGAGAAAGAGACAGAAACAGCCTGCAGCATGGTTGACACCTCTGGAGCGCTGCGGTAAATGCAGCAGAGTCCAACTTCCAGGCCTCACCTCCACGTTTACAGCCGGCGTTGCACATAATGACGATAATAATAATAATAATAATAACGATAAAAGAATTTCCCCCTGATGTCACCTGGTGTGTGTTTCAGTACACGGAGCAGTTTGTGAGCAACCTGCAGACCCAGCTGGAGCAGTCCAGGCTGCGCGAGACCGAGCTAATGGGAGCGCTGAAGGAGATGCAGGACAAGGTCCTGGACCTGGAGAAGGTGAGCGAGAGCGTGTCTGAGAAAACAGAGCGAGACGCGAGGTTGTAAAAGCCAAAGACACCGATACCTTTAATGTCACTGTGACTTTCGGTTTCACTGGTATAGAAGAAACGAGTCAACATGGGAGTCTAACACTGTGTTAAGTGAATAGTAAGTTCAGACCTGGGGGGAGATGGAGGTGGGGGAAGGGGCACGATGGCTCCGTCCCAGACGTGTGAAAGAGCATTTGTCCATCCAGAGGAGCAGCTGCCTGCCTGACGAGAGCAACATGGCGGCCCTGCAGGAGGAGGTGAAGCAGATGAAGCTGAGGGAGCTGGAGACGCTCAGCTCGTTCAGGGAGATGCAGGACAGCGTGGCCGAGCTCAACCAGCGCTGGCAGGTAACAGCCGGAGAGAGAGAGAGAGAGAGAGAGAGAGAGAGAGAGAGAGAGAGAGAGAGAGAGTGTCCGTGTGTGTCTTCACGTCTCGTCCTCGTCCGCTCTGCAGCACCACATGTCCCGCGGCGGAGGCACGGGCGGCACGGGCGGAGGCGGCAGCCACTGGAAGGAGTCGCCCAAGAAGAACGCCATGAACGAGCTGCAGGACAAGCTGATGACGGTGAGGCTGAGGGAGGCGCAGGCTCAGGCCGAGCTCCGCGAGGTCAAACTCAAGGCCCTGCAGCTGGAGAGCCAGGTGAGAGACGCCGCAGGCCGGACAATGAGGGGAAAACTAGAAAAACGATGAATTAATTGACCTCGTCCTTGCGTGGCTTCAGAACCAGATCCACAGCAAGCTGATCGGCCGCAACGACCAGGAGCGCTCGGCCCTGCAGGACCGGGTCCAGCTGCTGGCCAATCAGAACAAAGCTCTGCAGGCCCAGCTCAACGAGATGAAGAGGAAGCAGGCCGAGTCCGACTGCAAGGTCTGGATCATACCGTGACCGCGGGTGAAAGACGGATGTAGTCTTTACTTGCAATACCGTCAAGATCCACTAGGGCTCCAATACACAGCCAGTTAAAAAACGCCATTTTCAAGCATGATTTACTCATTTCATATTCTTTTTCACAACTCATACCAGTCATAACGGTATTGAGTTTGGTGGTCAGTTCGATAATAATTCCATGATTCATTATATATTAGAGCTCAAAATAGTGAATAATTTGATTGACGTTGACAGTAGTGATGTCACAGATGGTCGGGGCTGGGTCTGGATGGAGGAGAGGAGGACGTAGGGACACAACGAGGGAGGAAGGGTGGGGAGCGCAGCATTACTGAGACGCTGAAAGAAGCAGGAAATGAAAACAAAACCGGAATGAAATAAATAGATTTTGTTTGAAGAAATAGTAGACAAGCTGGAAATTCGATATCCATAAGCGTTCAGCTCCTAATGGGAATTGTCTTGTTTGTTTGTTTGTTTGTTTGTTTGTTTCTCTCCATTCATGCAGAGTAAAGAGGAGGTGATGGCAGTGCGACTGAGGGAGGCAGACAGTATGGCCGCCATGGCCGAACTGAGGCAGAAGATAGCAGAACTTGAGATACAGGTGTGTGTGTGTGTGTGTGTGTGTGTGCGTATGTGATTGATGGTGGCTTTAACCTTGCTTGGTGGTAAAACATGTTTTTTGTTTGTTTGTTTTTTTCTTCAGAAGGAAGAAGGGCTGATCCAGGGCCAGCTGAACCACTCAGACTCCAGGCAGTACATCAGCCGGCTTCGAGACCAGATCACAGATCTTAAGAACGAGGTCAGACACACACACACACACACACACACACACACACATAGAGAGAGAAACTCTCCCCATCACGCAACAGCACTGCCTCAGAGATAATGTACGTAGGTCAGTTATGATAACTTAACCTCATCCACACATCTGTCCTCATTCATAAAGTGATTTTTGTGCCATAAATTACGTTCTACTTCGGGTGGATCTCTCGCCAGGTCAAACCTTGTGTTTGTCAGTTCCAGTTCAGCACAGACTCTACCTGTTATTAGACTAACCTGATGCAGTACTTATAGTATTATTAGTATCTGTAGCAGACAGACGCTTCCTGATTTATAGTTGAACCATCTGGTTGTTGTGGACCCCCAACATGATGGTCCGTGTTTCCACATTTTTGCACCTGGAGCTGACACATTATTCCTAACATGGATAAGATAACTAGATAAGTGAGGGCTAGTTAGTGTGTGTGTGTGCGCTGATTTTTATAGATGTACAGAGGTATACACAGCTAAACAGAAATACAGAGCTAGACAGATTTCCCTCGCCAGAAGGACAGATGACTTCCTCAGAAGCTTTTGTACTAAAATGACAGGCAGAGCACACACACACACACACACACACGCACACACATGTGCAGGGGAGCTGCTAGCTCTGCTAACCGCCGCAGCGCAGCGCTATCACCACTTCCACCCAGACGCCTTTCTGACTTCGACTCTTTCTTGTCATCGGCGACCACCGCTCTTTCCCCCGGCCACCGTCTTCTGATCATTTGGTTTCACCTTGACCTTTTCAGAGTGTGAGACAGTCCCGACTTTTCTTCTCTTCTTCTCTTTTTTTTTTTTGGTCTCGTCTCTCTTTTTTCTTTTCTCTTTTCTCCCCATCCCTCGGGTCAGCCCACGAGCCCTGTGCGAGTGTGTGCCACCCTCCACCCAGTCGCCTCTCTTCACCTCCGGGTGAAAAACCCTTATGGTGACTCCCGATCGCTATGTTTTAATTCCTCCCCGGGCCGGGGCCGGGGGGGTTTCAGTGACTCAGATTTATGAAGATCTCTCCTACGGCGCCTTAAAGACACGACTTTCTCACCCGGCGTGCTTCTCAGGGTTTGTTCATTCAGAGAGTGCCAGTGCGTGACTACGAGGGAAGGCTGCAGAGTGAGAGGGCGTGATGAGACTACCCTGCCCTTTACTGCTCTGCTCTCCCCCACCTTTTCTTCTCTCCTCCTTCTCGTTTATGGAATCAAAGCTGTGTTTTGTTTTTATTACGAACGAGACTGAGAGAAAACGGCCAACGATGCAGCTAAATCTCAGTGGAGTCCGCGATCAGGGATGGAAAAAAAAGAAGAATAAAATAGGCGTATGTGTGTGTGTGTGTGTATATGTATGTATGTATGTATATATATATGTATGTACATAAATATGTGTATATGTATATATATGTATATATATATATACATATATATATACGTGTGTGTGTGTGTGTGTGTGTGTGTGTGTCGTTATACATATAGTTACACAGATACATACACACACACGCATATATATATATATATGTGTATATGTATATGCATATTTATATAGTTTCTCTCTTGTTCTTTCTTGCACTGCTACACATTTCACGTGTTAAGCCGAAGTCGAGACGGATGCGAAAAAGTAAAAAAAAAAAAAAAAAAAAAAAACTTGACAAACTGCTGCAGTTTGAAGAGCAGTGAGACACAGTCAAAACATTTCCACTGGTTAACCACTGCCCCCCCTCCCCTTCCTCCTCCTCCTCCTCCTCCTCCTGTCCCTACACTACAGCTCGGCTGAGTCTGTGATGGTGGCGGGGGGGGGGGGGGGGGACAAAAACCTCCGAGATTTGTCATGAGTCACTGTGGTACATGCGAGGCTAACATACATGCATGCGTCGATTAAAATGTGCTGTCAGCTCCTCGTGTCATTCCGGGTCAGTCGACCGGGCAAGAAACTTTGTAGTTTTTACATTTCTTTCAGGTTTTTTTCATGCATATATATATATATATATATATATATATATATATATATATATATATATATATATAGTCAGTCTTTGATTTGTTTGTATCTAGTCTAATGTGACTCTGTGGGTTGGGAGACCCCCTCCGTTGCTCAGATTTAGCTGTGAGGACCCAACTGCCCTATTTGCACAACCTCAAAACAGTAACCAGGATACAGATCAGTGGTTTTTCACCTTTTTTTTTCTTTTTTTTTTTTGCAAACCCAACAACCCGTTTGAAAGAATTTCCAGCAGGTGACATTTACCGCACCGTACGAAGGCAAGATCTTGAAACTATTCCAAAAGAACCATTAAGGAACCATTAAGGAACCATTAAGGAACCGGTCGCCTCTTTCAGCAGTTTGCACCTCATCGACGTGACGCTTGGAGAAGGAAGTGCCCTTCTTAGCGTGTGTGCATGTGTGCTGTCACACCACCGAGCTTCTCTGGAAACTTGTGCTAACTCGAGTGTCACGATCGCCCTCGCAGATAGACGGGGCGGATGTTTCGCCGCAAAAAATATACATGCTGCGGACCACGTCATCTGAAGCAAACAACGGCGCCACCACCAGATTATCATTGTTAATATGCTTATCTCAAACGCTTTTTTTTTTTTTTTCAACAATTAAGGTTTCAAAATGATACCAGCATGTAACTGGTGCCACTCTGGGACCATGCTAATCCGACGCATACGAGAGAAGATGCTTATCAGCTCACATCTAAAGACAAGTGTCGGGAGGTTTTAGACACAGCCTCGTCTCGGCCTGCTGAGATTTTCAGCCACTTGTTTACAAGACTACTTGTTGATTGTGTTACGTCACTGGGACTTGCGGTAATATCAGACACGTTGGACTAGGAAAGGACTGAAACGATGCAGACTTAAGGGTTGAGATGATGGGAGTGACTTTGAAAACTCTTTTGGTGTGAGCCCAGCATTAGAAACAGTCAACTCAACTTTATTTAGTGCCAGTTCCTAACAGATGTTATCTCAAGGCACTTTACGAGATTGAGCATCGATATGTACAGAGAAGTGACATAGTGAACACCCCCTGCCCTCAGAGGAACCACTCTTAAGAGAAACCCTGACAGGGAATTAAAAAGGACAAGACAGCAGACAGAGATGTGAGGATTGATGGCTAACAACTTAGATTTCAGTCTAGAGGTAAGATGAGTCCATAGTGGAAACAGAGCATGCAGCAGGAACAGGATCCAACTCTGCATCTATGGCAAAGGTTCTCTCACAACCTGCAAGGAATTACAGTTGATAGTTTTAATCCGACTGTACATTGCTTGGAAAGGATGAATCTCAACTTTGTGTTGCATTTTTTGGGTGTGAATAGTTCTACACTAATAAAGTTTGACTGATCGATTGAATTGTAAACTATAGACATGCAACCCGGTCATTCAAACAGGATCCAGTGTTGGGTTCCCAAATTGACCCCTCAGCTGCCCAAACTCTGAGAACCCCTGATTTTTGGGGTCTGGGGAGGGGAGACCAACATGATAACTTTCCAGCGCAGTCAAGGAATAGTTAGCGGTGTTAGCATCGAGTGAGCGGACACAGACTAGTCAAGTCAAGTGTGCATATACATACTTGACAAACAGCACAGATGTTATCGCTGTCCTCTCACCCCCAGTGCAAACATACAGAGTATAAAAAACAAAGAAGTGCAACATAAAGACTATGTTGCTAGGCAACAAGGTATCCTAGGTATCCCAGGTAACCCTAACCCGAACCCTAACCCGGATTAAAGACGGAATAAGGAATAAACAGACAACAGATAAGGGCTCATAGGTATTGGTGGATGAATGTAAACATGCTGTAAAGTAGTGATGACTAACCCTTCTCCGTTCTTCTCCGTGTCCAGATCAGACAGCTGCGAGGCCAGAAGGCGGCCCTGAGGGTCGGAGGAGGAGGAGGAGTAGGAGGAGGCGGCACCGGCTACCAGGACCTGTGTCTGGCCAGCCCGGCCTCGGCCGAGGGCGACTACCTGAGCTCGGACGACGACCTGCTCCCCAGCCCGCTGCCGCCCAGCGCCCTGTACCCGGGCCTGTCGGGCCCGTGCCACCCGTCCGCCCGGCTCGACAGCGAGGGCAGCACGGACAGCGAGGCGGAGGAGCGGCCGCGGACTCACCCGGACCCGCAGCAGCTGTACGGCGGCATGGTGTGTGCCGAGGCGCTGGACAACTGAGGCCCCGTGCCGGAGAGAGGAGGTCGGACCGCTCTCCTTCCTCTCTCTCTCTCTCCCTCTCTCTCTCTCTCTCTCTCTCTCTCTGCCCTGAAACTACGCTGGAGCGCCGCAGGAATGGGCTGCTATCCTCCTCCTCCTCCTCGTCCTCCTCCTCCTCACTCCTCTTCCTCGGCCTCTCCAGTGTTCAGCATCACCTTGACATCGTGGCATTCGGAGGACCTGCTCGGATCAGCGTTACTCTCTCCACACACCTAACCCCGCCCTTTACACACACACACACACACACACACACACACACACACACACACACACACACACACAATCCCATAACACAGAGGTCTTGAGTAACTGTCCGTCATCCATCCAAAACAAACACAGACACATGAATGGACTGGAACCGGGACCGGAACTGGAACCGCAACTGGAACTGGAACCGCAACTGGAACTGACTCCTGGACCTGAATCTGTGACCGTAGCACGGAGCGAAACACACAAAGTAAAAAAAAAAAAAGACCCTTCCTCCTCCTCTTCCTCCTCCTCCCCCTCCCTCCTATGAACTAAGTAACAGACTCCGGAGACACTGTAAGCTCCGCCCACCCGTATATAAAACCCCCCCCCCCGACTGATTCAGAGTTAAATACATTGTTATTCTCTCTTTTCCCTGTTTATGCCTCTCGGTAGGAAGACTCACAGAGAAGATGGAAAAAAAAAACAAAAAAAAACGATTCTCAGCCGTTTACCTCTTAGTACACCACGTGTTAGAGCATTCAGAGGGTGGCAGGTGTGAGAGGCGCAGCGTGCACATCAAACTAGGAGCGTCACAGGAATGGCATTCGCACAGGAACCATCGACACTTCAACGTACCGAATACGTGCGTTTTCTGTGTTTTTCCGGCTCGCAGATGACGAAACGTTCAACATGTTCAGCCTGACCCACAGAAAAAGGAAGGAAAGAAATGCAATGTTGCCAAATCTTATGTTTTTTTAATTATTATTATTTATATGTTGTAATTTATTTTGATATGTTTTTTTTATTATTATTTTTTTATATAAAACTGTAGGGGTTTAGAGACAACAGACCAAGGCCAAACTTTCTACATTGTCCTTTGTGCCAACGATCATCTGTAACAGGTTTATCCGCGACGCCGAGTGTTGCAGAGACAGAAAACGTGCTGCTATGATTTTGGATTTATTTGTCGCATATTGTTGTTTTTCTTTTTCTTTTAACCTCCCTGTGATGAAGATCGCCCTCCCGTCAACCCTGCTGTAGGTTATATATCAAAGCCCAGGTCGACTTTTGATTGATCCCTCCACAGTGTTAGTCTGCAAGGGGTTTGGTATCGATTCAGAACCAAACATTATCATCGTGTGCACATATCTTATGTGTGAGTTCGAGGAATACGGTAGTTTGTCATTTTGGGGGAAAAAAACAATGATTTGTAGGATTGATGTCCTGGAGCGTTTAATGAGGTGAGAGTCATGTGAACAAAAAGCTTGATTGTCACATGACTCATGCAGCCTCCAGATTGTTCCCATACATATGTGTATATGTACGTATGGAGCTTCCAGAAACCATTATGAAGCTCTTTGATCTGCCATTTCTGTAGGTCCAGAGTGGTTATGACTCTCTTTAGGATGGTGTGAAATCATTGTATTCATGCAACGTTGTGGCACGTTATGGCCCCCGTCTGCATTCGAGAGATGAATCAGTTGCTCTGATCAACACGCTGAAGTTTCCCCGGTTTTGCAGTTAACCCGTTTCCCCAAAATGTCAAACTATCGACCCGTGTCCCAAACGAGCTAAAATAAATGAATAAATAAAGAAAACAAAACAGAAAAAAAAAAAAAGAAACCGAGGCAACAGGGTCGATCCAGACGTACCGGTCGAACTGCAGCACGATCGGGACCAGCGATCGGGGAGGGGACAAGTCATATTGCACGGAAACAAACAAAACGGCTTGACTGATGAGAGCGTGCGTGTGTGTGTGTGTGTGTGTGTGAGAGAGAGAGAGTGAGAGAGTCAGGGGTGTATTTTACATATCAAATGTTCATATATACTGCGTAGGAGTGTAAAAAGTCCAGAGAAAATGAAATGCCTCCCATGTGGGAGGAAGCAGAAGTACACAGATTAGATTCAGAGCTGTGTCACCGTGGGTCCCGAAAGTTTTGAGAGTGTGTTTATCAAGCGGGGTGGAGAGAGAGAGAGAGAGAGGGGAACTATTGACACATAGGGCGAGAGATGATGTGGATTGATGGCTCCTCTGCGGGGCCTCTCGGTAACGATGATTATGATTAGTAATCAGGATATCAAGCTTCGAGGAGGATGTTGCTTTGTCGACCACATTGTTGCATTAACAGCGTTTTAGTGGTCTGTGTGTATGTGTGTGTGTGTGTGTGTGTGTGTGTGTGTGTGTCACAACTGATTCTTTACAGCGAGGTTCAGTATAGAGATTTCAGTGTTGGCACAGACTAGCACCGGCACTTAAAGAGCATGTGGGGTTTTTTTTAACCTACAGTTACTTTACATTGTGGAGTTATTGAACAACTTTTTTCAGGTCACAACCCTTAAAAGTTTTCTCGTCTCGTCTGGTTTCGTTTCATCTTCACGTCCACTTCAAAGCATCGACGGCACGTCCCGTGATTCCCCCTGTTCTTGGACCCCGGGCCTTCCTTGTACTCGTGCAAACTGTAAACACGATCACATTTTACGGCGCAAAACCGAGAAATGTGACAACGGGGCCTCTGCTAAACAGGGTCAGGAGATGGGGGTGGGGGGGGGGGGGGGTGGAGGGGGGGGGGGCGTGGGGGCTGGGTAAAGTATTTGCTGGAGGCTTTTTACTTTTCTCCCCCTCAGAGGAGCAGCTGCCAGCTTGTTTACAGTCTTACCTCCAGCCACCAGGTGCCATTTTGAAAAAAGGTCACATGCAGAGACAGTGGAAAGGAAGGAAGGAGGGATAGAGGAAGAGTGGTGGCAGTCCAGTCCTGTCATTTTGACACAGAGAGAATTTTAGACAGTATTGTGCCCCCCCCACCCCCCCATCCATCCACTCGGTTCATCCACACATCCTGTCTCGGTTCCAGGTATAATACCTTCTCCGCTTCGGCCATATAAACCTCTCCCATCTCAGTGCAACACATCCCCCCGGCCCCCGGAAAGTGTCATGTCATATCATAGTCGAGTTTTCAGTCCCAAACAAAGCAGATAGAAATAAATAGATAGATAGATAAATGAGGTCAGTGCTCAGTGTCTCTCTAAACACACGTGTTGGCTGCTGTTCAGTGATGGTGCTCTCGTTCTACTGTGACGAAACACTTTGATACGTCCGTACGTTTTACTCTTCACGGTACGAGCTCTCATCCCTCATATTATTTTTATAGCTACTAGTTTTTTTTTTGTTTTGTTTTGTTTTTTATTATATATATATATATATATATATATATATATATAGCCTGCGAACAAAAAAGGAGAGACACGTCATCATGTGCCATAAAAGTAGTAGGTAGAGTTACATTCTTTAAGGTTCGCGTGGACTGAGATACGATCGCACTGTGCCGCTACTACTGGAGTACATCCCAGATTGTGTGTGTGTGTGTGTGTGTGTGTGTGTGTGTGTGTGTGTGTGTGTGTGTGTGTGTGTGTGTGTGAGGGGGCGAGGGGGGGGCAACAGAGAGTTTTACCTCACAGACAGACGGATAAAACAGTAGGTGTAGGCTCGCTCATGTTTCCGTGCTGTACGTTTGATATCCACAGTATCATAGTCAGGAACCCCGTCCACCCCTCTGTCTCTCTCTCTCTCTCTCTCTCTCTCTCTCTCTCTCTCTCTCTTTCTGTCTTGCAACTCAAATGACGTTGTTATCAAATATATTTAACGACAGTGAAGATTATATAGATTCCAGTACGATGGGGAAAAATACATTTCAGTGTTCTGTATCCTATGAATGATACAAAATAAACTTTGACATTGCACCTTTGCGAAGGTTTTTTTTTTATTATTCTGTTTTTATTGTTTTGTTTTTATTTGTCCATTTAGTGGAAACTTTGTGGATTTCCATCCGGGTCTTTGTTTGAGCAACCCAGCCGTGTAATGTAAAAAGAACGAGGACGAACTTTCGCAAATTAAAGAGCAGACAAAATAAAGTGTATACAGACAGGAAAACGCATCGATCGGAACGAGTCAAGGTCACCGAACTCCCTCATCCATTCGGGGAACTTCACGATATTTTTTCAGTCAAAAGCGTATCACTGTTTGGCATCAGACAGTGTTTAATTACCAAAACATGACAAAACGACTCTGAACATATAAAATAAGATGCTACCAGACTTGAAATCAAGAGATTTTACGATTATAATTCATCACTCGTCATCACTCATACCAAAGTGGAAAAACTGTATTTTTCTGTATTTCTTTTCTTAATTCGGGACATTTTTGAGTTTTTTGTTGTTTTTTTTTACTCAAAACACATGTGATTTAAAACACAGCATAACAACACTTCTAAAAAGAATACACACTTGAAGTAAAATCACAGTTTTTTTTTTGAAAACCTGCTCAGTTACAGTAACGTAAGTAATCCATTACTCTGCACATGCTTGCTGTGAGACGACAGCACGAACCACTCGCCCACCGTGTGTCACTTTCCTCCTCCTTCCTTATTGTTATTTCGGGATGTATGGAAGTTTTATCACTCGGTCTTCTTTATTAATTTATGCGAGTCATTCCCCTACTATAGATGAGGCCGCAGCCACATCTGTTGACTTCTTTTTTTTTTTTTTAATTTGACCTCAGTCGTCCGTTTTGTAACGATGTCTACAGAGGGTGTCAACACTTTCTGAAGAATTTTCAGCACACTTGTCTTCGCTCTTCCTCTCGTTGTTTTTTTTTTTTAATCTGACACCCCACGCCCACCCCCCCACGCCCCCCCTCTAGGCCCCCCCCCCCCCCCGAGATTAATCTGATGCTGCGTTTACCTCAGCTGCGTCGACTTTAAGTTGCGCAAAGCGGCGTCTCTGTGCTGTTTGTGTGTGTGTGTGTGAGGAAGCCGTGTGGTTGCAGCGAGGTGTCAGAGCTGACACTTCCTCATCTCTCTCTCTCTCTCCCTCTCTCTCTCTCTCTGTCTCTCTCTCTCTCTCTCTCGGCCTGCACACAGCATCACTGGCTCACAAAGCCACCTCAGAGCAGTCTGACCCCAACATGTGACTCGTTCACTTCACGTTGGCTCGGTAGGAGTTTGTGTGAAGTTCAGGTGTTAGCGTGTGATGTCCAAAAGCACTGGCGGAATGTTAAAATCATGTGAGTATTTGCATATCTATTTCTGAAGTCTTTTTTAGGGCTTTTATGTGTGTGTGTGTGTGCGCTAGACCTGCTTCAGTTTTGGGCTCGGTTGCTGAGATGTATTAGTTTCCCTTTTTAACATGATTATCAAACGAAAAGTCCACTTTGGTCTTGACCCAGGTGGTAGATGCTGTTATATTGCGAATGGCAGAGTTAGCAGGAAATCACACATTTTGAAATGATTTTTAAGCAGATACAGGAAGGCGTTGACAACTGCGCAACAAGCTCTTTATAAAGTGCACATTGCCCTGTTGTATATCACAGTTCATGAACACTGCGTGGATACTGAATGTGGGTGACGAAGGAGACGAATTCACGTCCTGGCTTTACAATGTAAAGTCACGTGTGACAGTAACAACAAAATGTAAAATCAGCTGGAACTCGACCCAAAACATGGAATCATTTCTGATGAATTTCAGCATCAGTTCAGATCAAATCGCGTCTATTTGAGTCAATTCAAGGTAGACGTCGATATAAGAGTAAAAGATTATAACAGTTTATAGACAGGCGCAACTTTGCTTTTAGGTACAGTGTCGGTGCATTGCTTTGTAAAGCATAGACTTGTAAATTTGAGGTCGTGACTAACACTTTGATTTTTGGGGGGCGTAGAGCGCGTCTCCCTCTCTCTCTCTCTCTCTCTCTCTCTCTCTCTCCCGAACGATGCCTCGTTCTTTCTTGGTGAAGCGAGGAGCTCTGCACCACCTTCGCTCGGCAGCACGCAGCCCCAGCCCGGGGTCGACCCCGGTAACGCTGAGCCTGTTGGACAAAAAGACGGGTTCCCGGGACGGATCCCTGCAGTGCTCCACGGCTCAAACAGCGGACG
The DNA here is from genome assembly GCA_029224185.1 of Karalla daura. Taxonomy (NCBI): domain Eukaryota; kingdom Metazoa; phylum Chordata; class Actinopteri; order Chaetodontiformes; family Leiognathidae; genus Karalla; species Karalla daura. The sequence continues at coordinate 5,767,900 of CM055189.1, read as the reverse complement.
TTACCACAGCTCCCACTGGACTGCAGGGCCTCGCAGACGGAAGTGGACGCCGTCAATATAGTGGCAAAACCCACAGTGAGAGACAGAGACATCCCCAGCTAACATCAAAATGATCTATAGTTGGACAGAGAGCTGCTTTCCCATGTTAGGCGCTATACAATCTACTTATTCTAAAGTCATGATCCTGTCTTTGTGTTCAGGCAGTGCTGCTGCTCAGTCCTGCAGTCCTCCGGTCAGCCCCATCGCTTTTAACCCGGTGGAGACAGATGAATCTCAGCTTCCAGTGTGGTCCAGACCTCACGTGAACTCGCGGTATCCAGAGCAGCTCTCGCTGGGGCGAGGAGACATCACCCTGCACCCTGAGCTCCAGAAGGAGACCAGGAGTAACAGCTGCTCAAAGATCATTGCTCCGAAGCAAGAGTGTCCACTCTGTCACAAAGTGAGCTGCTTGACCACCGTCTCGCAAACCCCAAACTACTCATTAATATCAGATGTTGTTCAAATGTTACACGAGAAGGATTTTGTGGTTTCTAAGATCATTCCAGTAAACTACTGCAACAAGTTATTTGACCTTAGCCTACAGTATTGGTAGTTATGTAGTTGTAGCAGTAAGTAGCTACTAGTCCTAAGAACTGCTACAACAAGCTATTTGACTTTCCCCTACAGTTACTTTGTAGTTGTAGCTGTAACTAGCTACGAGTCCTAAGATGGGGAACACATCTCTAAGTATGTGAGGCATCTGAGAAAACACTGGTTGGAAGGACTGTCACACCAGTTTACCCGAGTAAACCGTTAGTCACGGCAGGAGATTGGAAACGTGATCATCATCAGCAAACAGGCGGTCTTTGGAGAACGCCAAATACGTACGTCACCAAGTAAAACCTGTTCAACTCGGCAAAACTCAGTTAAACGTCGGTCCGCAATGTTGCCTGTAAACACAGTGCATGAAAAGGGCTACAAATGTATACGGTGAGGGAGATCACCTCGACATCGCTGTCATTGTGCCATCTGCTGGCCGACACAACACACAGGACATTGTGCAAGGAAGCAGTCAGCATTTCGTCTTTCGCGCACAGATTGTTCAGTGATTTTGACACATACATGACAGTCACTGTGGAGGAGGCACGCCAGAATGGAGCACCTAGAAATTGAAAGCCTGACTGAAATAAAGGAGGGGGGGGCGGGGAGCACGGTTCTTTGAGGTACTTTCCTATGTATCTTTCATTTTTCACCACCACTGCTCCTCCTCTTATCTTTGCAGATATTCTCGTGTCTGTCCAGTCTGAAGACTCACATATGCAGGACTCACGGAAACAGAGCACGTCTGTCGCCGGCACGCATCACGTCCGGCATGAGAGACACCGAGTGGTCGCTGTGCAGGGGCAAGGTCAGCATCGCATCTTTTCGTTCGGGCTTTATTGGACAACATTCATATACTGCCCGACAAAAGACCTTAACTCGACTGTGAAACTTAGAAAAATGAGCTATCAAAGTATACATAGCTAGGGCTCCCAAAACCTGACAACTAGCTGCTATAGTGAAGAAATACTTGTATGCAAAGCTCAAAACTGACCGTTGCTGTTGCTGTTACTATATCCTGCCTTTGTATCCTGTGCCAAAAATGCAAAACGCAAAGGCAAAAGGCAAAACTGTTTTCTTGATTTCCACCATACTTAAATCCTTTATAAGACAAGTTACTTTGAAGTGGATTATGTAAATTAACAATATACTTTCACGTTAAAGATAATTGAAGTATAATTGAATACAAAGGCAAAAATGTAAGAACAGTGCCACAGTGTCTCCTATGTTTTTGGATGCTAACCCTAACTCGTTTTCAAAACTGGCATATTATCATCATTAACTAATGATAATATATCCTTTATTTTCTCGTCAAACGGCCAAATTGGCCTGTGATATTTACTCGCACGATAAAGGACGTCTCAAATAACCCCCTACCACAATGACATTAACTCATTTTTGACCAAACGTGACGCCATGGCATTGTGCCTTTGTAGGGCAGCATGATAGTTAACCACAGTGGCTGTTGTTTTCAGGAGAGGACGTTCGCCTGTACGGTTTGTGGGAAAGTGTTCAAGCGCTCCTCCACCCTCTCGACTCATCTGCTCATACACTCAGACATCCGGCCTTACCCCTGCCAGTACTGTGGCAAGAGGTTCCACCAGAAGTCTGACATGAAGAAACACACCTTCATACACACAGGTGGGTCCATGGGCTCTCTTTGAGCACAGCCGTCATCACTTGTAAGTGATTTATTTAATTAAAATTAAGTTTCGTTCGGATATAACGGATATAAAGTGTATATCCATGCTCTTCTTGTGGATTTTTACATATATATATATTCACTCATTTGGACAAATTGGACAAATTGCGTGTGACTTGTTTGTTAACTTCAGAGATACTGCCACAGTGGGGAGACATATACACGTGTATAGATACATATATACATATGGAGAGACCCAGGCTTGTTGTGTAACCAGCTCCTGGCTATGACTTCCTCTTCTGTGCGAAGACAATTACATAAGAACAGCATGACGGTGTTTATCTAGCTGATAAACTTTTATAACAGCAATGCAAAATCATCATGTTTCAAAAAGGAAAGAAAAACCAGCTTGATCGAGCAGTTTAATGTGTAATTTCATTTGTTATCTTGCATTTCTTATCATCATCTTGTTAATATGTAAGTGAGTTAGGCAATGTGGCCTCTTCTGTTTCTGTCTTTGCCTTTTCCAGGCGAGAAGCCACACGTGTGTCAGATATGTGGGAAAGCGTTCAGCCAGAGCTCCAACCTCATCACCCACAGCCGCAAGCACCGGGACGACCGGCCCTACCGCTGTCCCCGCTGCCTGTACAGCTTCCAGCACAAGGTGGAGCTGAGGAAGCACCAGGAGCACCACTGCACCTACCGCTGACCACCTACACCAGCCCGCCCTCGTCTCAGCCCCTCAGCCACAGGAAACGTAGTTCAGTTTTGAAGCAAAGGTCGTCTTAGAATAGCACAAGTGACTCTAGTTAAGCTTTTGTGTTAAATTGTATATGGATATGAAGAAAATCCTTTTTTTTTTTTTGTAGTGTAATGTTTGCAATTCAACTGATAAAAGTTTATTTCATCTCACAGTCCAGAAACATGGATTTTTAGTGGAGACGTGACTCCACTGGGTATAAATCAGATAATGGATGGATGATCTGAAAAGTCTCAGAAAAAGAGAGCTTTGTATGAACCTCAGGAAGAGACCAAGTCATTGGTAGATGTGGTTTGTCATTGTTTTTATTCAGCGTTGTTTATCATCATCATCAGTGTTGTTTTTTTTCTTTTGATTGTTTGTCTGTTGAGGTGAACAGCTGCAGCTGTCAATAGTTCTTATTTCTCTTGTACCACTGGGCTCTGGCAACAACATCATTGGAGTAGTTTCCGTTGTGTGTGTTTTCATCCACTCTTTCGTAGCTGGGGATGTTGTTCGGTCCCCTGTTGTAAGCTGCAATGCCTCCTGCAGGGACACATGAGAATGAAACTCAATGAAATCTGAAAACAGGCTGGTGCACGTACAAGTCAGACAATTCAGCGAAACTAACCTTTCAGCTGCTTCTCCCGGGAAAGGCCAGAAAATTTCCTTTGCATTGCTTTAATGGCATCGACCAAAATCTCAGTCGCTTGGGAGAGGTGCTCCTCACTGTCCCAGGCACCCCTTGGGGTGTGCCAATTTTTATCCACCTACAGAAACAGGGTGAACACTGCTGTTACTGCATTTTGCTGTGAGGCTGTGAGTTTTAATCACTAGCACTCAACACAACCTGCATCAGTCCAAAGCCGTTGTAATTGTCCCCCCAGCCATCGGACGTCAGACCATCTCCTGCACTGGACTCTCTGGAGATGATGCCAGCCATGAGAGCCGGATCGATGCCATATCTGCGTGACACATTTTTGATTCTGGATCTGTACTTTTCCATACTGGAGGCATCGTCGCTTGCCATCCTGTGTGAATGGCTCACACCTTGAAAAGTAAAAAGACAGTATTTTGACCTCCACAGATACTGTAGCCCAGTGGATGTGGATGCTGTTTCACTTCATACTCTGCCCTGCCGTTACATGTGACTCACCAGAGGGATCCACTTCCACTGCCATGATGTTTCCGTAACCTGTAAATAGTCCATTTATTGGATTAGATGTCATGAAAACACCAATATATTGACAGTAGCACAATGTGTCAGTTGCTTAAACCTCATTCTCAACAGTTGTAACACAAGAGTCATGAAATGACAGTGACTCCTTGGACAGGGGCTGTTCTGATCTTGGATCTGCTCATTGAGCTGTTTATTAGTTACCTCCCATGAAATACAGTAGCTAAATTCTATTAATAAATTTCATTACAAAAAGAATTTAAAAAAAGATCCATTTCCTAATGTTTTGAGTTATGTAATTCCAGCCCTCTATTAATTAAACACAACAGTTACAGTGTCCTGTTACAGCCTGTGAAAATGTTTGGAAAGATAAAACGACAAGTAATGAAACAAAGGACTCACTCATTTTCGCTCCTTCTGATGTTTGCCTCTATCCTGGAAAGCCAAAGCTGCAGCACGGTCTTCTCTCTCAGCAAACTGGTGCTATATGGCCAGAGCAGTGAGTATATATTTGTTTTTCTGGTTACTTTTGGTTTCATTTTGAATGTCCACAGGGAGGAGAATGTGAACTAATTCAGTTCAAGGCACCTGATTTACAAGAAATCCCCTCCATATACTGTCTGTCCTCATTCTGTTACAGCTGACTGCAGCACCCCAGCTCATACAATGGAAAAACACGGCATACATACATAGCTTGAACCAGCAGCAGAGCACTCACTCCAACATGATTATTCTGAACCAAAGATAAGACCACTCACTCTGATGTGGTTTCACACAACCAAAGAATAGACTTTTTAAAACCTGTTTAGTGATTAACAAACTTCAAGTATGAGTTTCAAATTAACATGTCAACTTTATTTTAACCATCAAAGGCAGCACATACGTAGGTTGCTTACAACAATGATTGTAGGATATTGGGTTTTTATTCACATTGTTTGGCTACAATAATGGATATACTGATCAGTTGTAAGCTTTTCCATTTTAAATTTCGAAGGAATTGACAGTCAAAAATGAAACGTGTAACTTCTTAACAAATGCATCCGTTACAGTCAGTCAGATCGAGATGGTTGACGACCTGAAGACCCTCAGGAACCACAGGGCCTGCTGGAGTCTGCACAGTCATAAAGGACTGATTATGTAATAGCACATTGCTGAGGGGTATGCTATTAGCCCCTGAAGTTCTCCCGGGTTCTTAATGCTGAAAATAAAACAGGACAGGTGCTTGTTGGAAATGAATGTATATATGTTATCAAGACGTTCGCTTCTCACTGCTATTGACAATGACATTGAAGTAATAAATGTGCTGTGACTTTTTCTCACGCTTGCAAAATTAACCACAGTAATGCAGAAGCGCTGCCAGGAAAGAAGACCCCCGTGCAGAAGACAAACATGGAAAGCGGAGCATACGTGCAAGATACGTGCAGATGTGCAAGGATGTGCGTGTGTAATTGATGTATTGATATTAAACAATAGAAGTGGAATGAGGTTGTGGCACTCCGAGATCAGGCTGACCTCGGAGCAAGATTTATTGTGCTACTGTTTTATGTGCAGGCTGCAGCCCCCATCCTTTAGAGCCTGTACGTTCGTGTAACTAGGACAACGCTCAAATGACAATAAAAGGAGAGGGCTCGGAGAGGCACACTCAGAGCTGAGGGAGTCCTAACTGAGGGTGCACACTCTCTCCAACCTGTTGAGAAAACTCAACCTGTTGTTCTGATTCCTCTGTTGTGTGTGTGTTAAAGGTGATTTGAACCTATAAGTGGTGTACTTCAACATCGATAGTGAAGCTGGGAACCAGTCCCCCTCCATCCACAGCACACTGGACCAGACGATGGTGCAACAGCTGCACGGCATGTTGAGAATCTCCCAGTGACTGACTCTCTGTCCCTTTAGCTGATGCGGTTGTGCCCCCTGGTGTTTTTTCTTCCCTGTAGCATGCAGCTCCAGCCCAGGATCTGTCCCGGTAACACTGAGTCTGTGGGACAAAGAGACAGGCTCCTGGGTCACATCTCTGCGGTGTTTCACTAACAACAGACGTTAACCATGCAGTGCAAATTGAATTGTGAGACCAGCACACAGCATGACTCTCAAAAGGAAGTGAGGTGGACTGCTTTGACGGGTATCTCATCAAAAAAGACCTGATGGAAACTTTACCGTTCATATCGTTGAAGGACAAAATAACGGTTTAGTGTTTTTGAAGAGCACTCAATGGTAAAAAATGTAACAATTTAGCTGTCTGTGTAAAAATTGAGTAAGGGATTTGTTCAAAGAGTATAACCACCTCTAAGTTATGAATGAAACACAAATGGACGAGAACACCTCAGTCCTTATGAGGGTTAACGAGGTGCACCTGCTGGATGGAGCTGTCAGTCATGGTTACCATGGTGACTCAGCAGACTGAGTGACATCATTAACAACCCTCACACCTGTTGTTAAACTTGGAACCTTTTTACCATAAAGTGCCTCTATATAACTGCATGTGACTTTATGTAATTTTGCATGAGTAAAAAGTGCCCACGTATAGTATTTTGAAGATGCATTTGACATTCATCTTATTTTATTTATTTTTAACACTTATCCAAATTTATTTTGACCCGAGTGTAATAAATCTTTCCATAGATATCTAATCCCTATAAAAGTGGCTGTTGTTTCTATAGTCTTTGATTGCCTCTCGCCTCTCTCTCCCCAACCTTTTCCTGGAGGTCAGTACTTGATCACAGTGTTTTTTTAACACAGTGCCTACATCTGAATGATGTATGTTACGTTAATGTTCATGCTCACGTCTAATTTGTCGTATATTCTTGCTCTTGTTCTTGCTCTTGCCACTGTTCTGACCTTTGTTCTTGTTTTTCTTCCAAACAACCACTAACTCTGAGAGCCTGCACAAGATTTTCTACGTGCCTGGACGGTCGGTTTATTGACAAATGGCAAATAAAAACCTTGAGCCTTGAAATGAAGAAGCATTGTGGATGAGGCGAACAGAAGTCCAGTTACCTTTCCTATTATGAGACTTCCTCTCATATTCTATTGATCTGTGTATTTGAATCTCTATACTAAACACATACAGTGTTTTGATATTACTTCTAAAAATGTGTACATTTCATGTAAAGGTGACATGATGAGGAGGATGTGTATGTGTGATATCACTTCCAGTTTCTTAGTCTGCAGCTGCACAGTGCTGACAGAGCTGTTTCCTTAGAGCAAAAATTATCAGGTTTTTATTCTTATCAAAGAAACACAAAAGGAAACTGTCACAACGGTCAACGGCAGAGCACACTGTGGTATACAAACAGGCAGCAAAGCAAACATGCAAGACGCAGTGGCTCTAGGGACAAGGGACAAGACACAGACTTTAAGCACCAGCCATTAGGGACAGGAGCTGCAGGTGACAGAGGACACAGGACGAAGGGCACGTGGTGACCTGACACGTACAGGGTTTCATTTTCCAAATAAGACAGGAAATGACGAGACATAACCCCCCCCCCCCCCCCCCAGACAAGACAAGCCCCACCACGGTGTGACAGAAACTTTATGCTACATTCATGTGCTGCGTTTCCTTTCTGCAAGTCGGACCATATAATTTTGGTACAGGCATGGCAGACTAGCTTGATGTTGACACCACAGAGAACATTGGTTCAATGGTAATATTTTATTATTATATTATATAATATTATAACACGCTACGACTTCACGGCACACGATCAGAATAAAGTGGCAATAACGACTTGTCAACTCGGAAACTGGGATCTTCCGACATCACGAGAAAGTACCATCAGTCCTTATGAGGGTTAACGAGGTGCACCCGCTGGCTGGAGCTGTCAATCAAGGTTACCATGGTGACTCCTCACCCTCACACCTGTTGTCAAATTTGTAACGTTCTTACCATTGTGTCCACTTAGACATTGTAAATGTTGAATATTCGTCTATGATTCACACAAGTCAAGCCTCAACTGGAAGTGAGCTGGACTGCTTCAGCAGGTACTTCCTGTCAGAGTCTCCAGTCAATAATTGGTCGGCCTGCCGTGTCCATTTGGTCAAATACATAACTTGAGTTATCACAGGTAACATTTAATAATTCCATTTTGCTCAGACAAAAGTGATCAGCGGACCATTTTTACCACTTTCAAAGTATCATTTGAAAGAAAGTATCATGCAAGAAGCCTCAAGTGTGCCAGGGATCAAGACTCATGATCGACAGATTTGCTATAGACTGTTGTTGTAGAAAGCTGCAGTTGGAGTAGTCTCCACCTGTCATGTTTTCATCCACTCTTGCATAGCTATGGACGTTTTCATCTCCCATGTTGTAAGCTGCAATCTCTCCTGCATAGACAAACACACATGGGAATGAAACTTCATAAAGCATCTATGTACAAGTCAAATGATTCAGGGAAACTAACCTTTCAGCTGTTTCTCCTTGGAAAGGCCCGAAAATTTCCTTTGCATAGTTTTGATTAAATCAACCAAAATCCCAGTAGCTTGGGAGAGGTGCTCCTCTGGACAAAGGTGCAGATGTATTCTGTTTTTATGGCATTTTTAACACTTAATGGTAACAATGTAAATTAATGGTGAGTAATATGGGATTTGTCTTTAAAAGATGAAATTTTGTCACAAAATACACGTCTGCCAATTAAACTGACAAAAGAGAACAGAACTTAAATGGAGTCCTACTCCACCTGCTGGATGGAGCTGTCAATCAAGGTTGTCATGGCGACTTCATTGTAAAAATGGATGCGAAAATACAAAATTTACTCAAAAAAATGGATTGTTCTGCTCCTTACCTCCTGCTCCTTTCTTTTTTCGAGAGCCGCTTGGACAGTATGGTGAACCCAGGACCTTTTGCATCGATCCGACTCGACCACCTGACCTGGCTCAGCTCTGAATACGTTGTTTGCTCATGCAAAGCTCTCTGATATGACATTGTTATGAACTGGCACTTGATTTGTCTTCGTTGATTTGTCTCATATACCTACAACCTCTCTGGAAGAACTGGAAACAGATGTGACATAGGTTAAAAAGGTTGTTCGTACACGTTCTTCTTAAACATGAATAACGGAGTAAATTGTAGTAAAATGAAGTTTTATTCTGCATCTAGTATGTTTATCAGCCTTTGAACCCAGTTAAGAAATATACCAACTCAGCAGACACTTTACAACAGCATATTGAATGGATTTCCTTATTTATACACTTTTTAAGACAGATTGATGAAATGACACGTGATTTATTTATTTGGCAACTTTGTAGGTACTGGTGCAGAGGGTAGGTTTGCCTCTGGACAGATCTGTAACCACTTCCTGGCGAGGACTTCCTCTCCATTGTGAAAGTAGCATCGTCACAAGACATCAGTCCTTCATCCACTTTTTTGGATGTTTCTTGTACCACTGGGCTCTGGCAACAACATCATTGGAGTAGTCTCCACCTGTTGTGTTTACATCCACTTTGTCATAGGAAGGGACCTTATCGGGTCCCATATTGTAAGCTGCAATCCCTCCTGCAGAGACAAACACACATGAGAATGAAACTAAATTAAGTGTGAAGACAAGTCAAATAATTCAGGGAAACTAACCTTTCAGCTGCTTCTCCTTTGAAAGTCCAGAAAATGTATTTTTCTTTTGCATAGTTTTGATTAAATCAACCAAAATCTCAGTAGCTTGGGAGAGGTGCCTCACACTGTTCCAGTCACCACTTGGTTCATGCCATCTTTTATCCACCTACAGAAACAGGAAGAACATTGTTGTCACTGTATTCTGCTGTGAGGCTGTGAGTTAAAACCAGTAGCACTCAACACAACCTGCATCAGTCCCCAGGCTCTGCGGTGGTCTCCCCAGCCTTCGTCCAGATCCACTCCCGCCCTGGACTCTCTGGAGATGATGCCAGCAATGAGAGCTGGGTCGATGTCATGCTTACGTGCCACTTCCTTGATTTCATCTCTGTACGTTGACATACTTTCTGCATCCTCCTCTGCCATTTCGTGTGAAGCCTTTTCACCTTAAGAAGTAAATAGACAGTATTTTTGACCAAATATTTCCATAGATTTTGTTCGAGTGTTTTTAGTTAGGCTTGCGTGTGATTATGCAGATTATATTTTGTCTAATTTTAATTTCACTGTCTCATTTCAAATGTTTTAATGCATTTCTCCGCCTCCATAAAGCACTTGCCTTGCATGTGAATGGTGCCATACAAATGAACTTGACTTGCCTTCCCTTGCCTTGCCTTGCGGTAGTTCCACTGAGCCGTCAGGCGTGAGGCTCCACTTGTCTCAACTTTCATGATGTCTCCATATTTTTCTCCATTTTCATTTCTTAGGAGATAGTAAAAGCCCACTCCAACGGCACCCGCGACGCACACACCGCCGGCAGCCACAGCAAGAGGAGGACAGCTACACACACCTAGAATAAGTGGTCCTGCAGGTACAATAGCTGCAAGGAAAAGCGACACAGTTCTGAGGAGGTCAGTGTTCATGTTCTGAACAGGCAGACAGAGAGAGAGGAGTAACAGAAGCCATCTATGAGAGTTCATAGTGACCTTCCTTGTTCCTTGAAGAGAAGAGTTAGCTTCAGACACCAGCTGTCAACAACTTAGAATCCTGTATCCCCACTACACAACTTGTCCGACGTAAGTTTAATGTCTCTAATGGTACTCAGAGGGAAGTGTGATCTTGGTGCATCACGCAGTTTATTTGGCATAAATAACTCAGATATGAAGCAAAGGGGCTTCCAAACTTTTAAAAACACACTTAAATCAGAAGCAACAAAGCTTAGTGGATGAGACGAAGCATCTTCAAGAGAACAGAAGTCAGAAGACTTGGACGTATAAAAAGAAAATGGACGTATAAGGAAGAAGGACGGTTTGCTTGCCCGATTCGTACCTGTTGAGTTACGGCAGTCGCTAGCTTTTTAAATGATTTATTTACGATAAAAGTGTCTCTCGCCCGTCTCAGCTTCTTCACAGACACCACAGTAGATCTTTCTCCTCTGGAAATATATTCCCGCAGTGCTTTATAAAATTCAAAAGTAATTCTATAACGAATAAAACACTAAAACTACAAAGAAGTGTTAGAAAGTTTCGTCAGTAAGATGGCTCCCTAGCTGAGAGGCACTGCTGTCAGTCTCTTTCGCACCACCTGAGGTAAAAGAATGTAAACAAACCGCAAGGGACGAATTGAGCACCCATCGGGTACTTCCGGACAGATCGGGTCTGTCCGAGAATGCTAGGGTGGGAAATGCGTATTGTTGTGATTAGATTTGGTTTTCACTTTGGTTCAGGGTGTGGAATGTGAGGAAGTTCTTCTGAAGGCAGCTAACTTACAAGATTTGTATTTAAGTTTTGATATAAAATAAAAACAAGTCTGATAACATTTGACATCTATTTCTTTAGCTAACACTAATGACAAGTTATATATCATGTGTCAGTCAATGCTTTTAATATGACTATAGGGAAGGACAGTGTACAACCAAGTCATGACAGGATTACACTGACGAAACCAGGGACAAAATGTGTTGTCTGTTCCAGGACACTCAACTATTCAGTTCTAAATCATGTAACTAATTACATCTCTCTGCATCTTTGTTATCTTCCTTAACCCATCACTACCATTACATCTTGTCTTTTGTGTTCATCATGTGCCTTTGGGCATCTTTTCATTCATGCACAAGGAATGATGCTGCTGCAGAGCTTACCACCGTCATTGTTTACAGAGGAGGAGACTAATTAGTCTTCATACTTCCTTCATACCCAATGGTATACAAGGGTCTGCTGGTGCCTATCTTCCCCTCACATATAGGGCAAAAGCCAGCCAATGCAAAGTTCACTGCAGGGCACCCACACCATGTCTCATTCACACCTACAGACAATGCCTACAGACCATGAGTCTCCATCCTTGGGGCGTGTTTTCGGACTGTGGGACTGTAGGGAACTGTCACACACCTATAGATAAAACTTTGAAAGTCCACACCGAAATGGCTGATAGCAGCTGGGACCAAACCCACAACCATTGCATTTTGAAGCAAGCAGCGCAAGCAGCTGCACCACCATAAAAAGCGAGGTTGTGAAATGTGTCTTCTTTACAGAAGTCTTCTTTTCTCATCACTGACAACCTGTAGATGGCGCTGATGATTCCCGTGTGTGTGTGTGTGTGTGTGTGTTGTTACTTTGCCTTCCCCTCTCCAGCTCCTGGCTCATCCCTTTCCTTGTCTCATGTTATTTTTGTTAATTTTCACTCTTCACCTGCTGCGCCTTCCCATGGTTCAGCAAACTGGGTAAACAACGACTACGGAAGCACAGGTCGAGTCATTTGGGGTCAAGTCAACATGGGACTAAAAGTGGGTCAGTTCACTTACTTTTTCTGACAGATGACCTTTGATCTTAGTTCTGAGTGAATTCAGCAGACCATTTCCACTGCTCCAACTGTTCAATGTTCAAATGTTTGTCTTCTTAACTAGTCTGACTGGACAGACAGACATTTCTACTCTTAATACTGACAAACTGATAAATTGTTTTGCTTTAATTGGTGAAACATGGCATATAAAAATGAGACATTTTACTTAATCACAGGAAAAGGCATTTATTACAGTTAATGAGACTCTTTATTCCCCATTTTTTTGAGAATTTGTCCCCTGTAAAATTAAAAAGTGGAGAAATACAATGAATGTTAAATAGAACTATCTCCATGCATGCCCACCAATATGTAATCAAGATGGTTGACGGCCTGAGGACCTTCAGAGTGACCCAGTGTCAGTGTAAAACCACTGAGCCCACTGGATGCTATCCAGGCAGAGATCGTTAAAGTATCTAAAGGACCAGTGATGTTTAAAAGATATCACATTGGTAAGGGGGTTTGCTGTCAGTCCCTGAAGTGCTCCCAGGTTTTTATTTCTGAAAAGAAGGCGTCTCCAGGGCACGTGGTGTAGTTCACCACCTGCCTGTGGCCATGCATGGTGAAGTTGGCAACCAGCCGCCCTCCATCCACAGCACATTGGACCAGACGATGGCGCAGCAGCTGCATGGCATGTTGGGAGGGCAGGCTGGCGGTGTAGTTCCCAATGATCGACACTCCGTACCCCACGCTATTGCGCCCCCTGGTGTGCGTGCCCACGTGGTGCCAACCGCTACCTTCATAGATGTAGCCATCGGAGCCAACCACAAAGCTGAGAGTAGAGCCAGCACAGAGCATGAAAGTCAGATTTGAAAAAAAGTTGACAGTAGTGCAGAAAACAAAACAAAACCAAATCAAGGGCCAGACCAAGAACAAGGGTAACTTTAAGACAAAAACAGGAGAAAGATGTGTAACAGATGGGTACAAATCCAGTATCCATACAAATCCAAATCCATACAGTAACACTAAGCTCCCCATCTTCATCAAGCATACTTTCTGCAGTAGTTCGACACTGTGAGACACTCTGAGAAACTTCGTACTTTGCAACAAATTTTTACACGTGTGTATTGATATAGAAGATGGAGACCAGAGGTCATTACCCTAGCTTTGCTTTAAGTTTGGAAGCAGATGGGGAAAGTGTTCATTGGGGTTCAATGGGGGAAAATTGTTGGATTTTGACTAGAAGCAGGTCAGCTCTTTACCCCTGCTTTCAGTCTTTATGCCAAATGAGCTCGACCCTCTCCTGATATGTTTATATGTGTTTTCATGAAAGCAGTTTCAGTCATTGGATTTACTATCAGCAAGAAAGCAAGGTGTCAAAGTATTCTTTTGAAGGTCGGGTACCTGTATCCTATGTCATTCCAGCCACGATCTTCCTGGTGGAAACGCTGCATGGATCTCATGTTGCGAGAGCAGTTTGGGAAGGACAAACAGGGCGAGGACGGCTCATAGGTGTGATGAACATAGAGAAACTGGAGGGGCAGAGACAGTGGGAGAGGTCTGTCTCGGTAAGCTTTTGCCCCCCACTGACATCGAGAGATGATTTGAGGGCAGTCTAAGGAGAGAGAAATGGAGAATCAGGACAGGGAAAGTAAAACCACTGAAGATTGTGTCATCATAGGAGATGATATTTATGTCTTACAGTCCAGAGGTTCCAGGGGTCACAGACTATCATCACCAGCCTGATCAATACTGGCTCTGTTTTGTTTGCTCCAGGCTGACTCTGCCCCCTCAGCTGCTCCATTGCTAACTTTGTCAAATGTCAAACCAATCTACTAATTGTATATTCGCAAAGCTGTTTGGAGCAGTTAAGTAGCTTTGTGTAATATGTTTACATAAAATGAAACATAGGCATCAGGCTCAAAAATTCACTAGTGGTAGTAATACAGACCACAATGAAGGGAGACGTCTCAAACCATTCAAGTGGTTTAGCCAAGACCAGCAAAAAGTGTATCGTTAATTGTTTGACTGATTTTACAGTCACGGGTTCCCACTTAATATTGTTCAAAATCATTATTTGAATCATAGGGTTCTTGACATTTTGGAAAATTTGGGGATTTTTGCTTTTTTGCTATAATTTTATAGGCCAGATGATCAACAAATTAATTGAGAAACATTTTCCAGAACAAATAGCTGCAAACCAAGTAATTTAATTGCTCACCCCAGTACTTGTGTGCAAATGTCTCTAATCCATCCTTTACCGCCTTGCCCACTCCAGTGTCTAAAGCAATCCATTCTGTCTTCTCCAACTTCCAGACTAATGTCAGCGTCTCCATCACCTGGTTGTGAAGATCGAGTGGCTCCAGAATGGATCTTGAAATCTCCCTTCGCCTTGGACTAACATGGGCGGTCACGGCATCAAGACCCTGCCCCTCCTGCAGGGAAAAACTGTAGTACCCTTTCAGAATCTCACTGAGGGCTTGTGGCTCTTCATGGGCTGGAAGTTTACTCAGATCCGTGCCCAGTATGGCTCCATCCATGCCCCCATTAATAACAGCGTCAGTGGCCAGTGTGGCAGGTCGCGCCAGCTTGAACACCGTTGGGTGGTCTACGCTGTCCCAGCACCCGTTGGGCCCCAGGCGAAAAGACGGGGGGAAGTCCTGGAGGCTGAGGAAGGTCAGGCCTAGCGTTCTGCCCAAGGTGAGCGGGAAAATCTCAACTGCTGGCGTCCCCTCCATCTTAGCTTTCAGTCCTGATTCGATACCTAACAGTAAGGGCGCAAGAGCCACTGTGGTGCCGTCCGGAGCCAGGACCACCCCTCTTTCCTCTCCGTAATTCGTCACAATGTGGTGGATGGCCTTGTCAAAAAAACTAAAAGCAGAAGCGTTGAGAATGGCTGTCTCTAGGGGCTCAGCATCGCTAAGATTAAACGATGCGCCCAAGAAATGGATGGTCATCGCGTCGTCGTTGCCGGCGGTCCTACGCAGGGCCCGAACCAGAGCCAGAGGGGAGATACCAGGGTTAGACCCCTCGACCTGCTTCACGGCTCGGATGAAGCTATCCATGTTACGCAGATGGCCACCTGATGACAAGCAAGAAGTGAGAAGAACATCCTCTCAGGGATATCGTGATGGCAAATCATGTTTCTGATCCTTCATTATATGTTGTTATGTGTGTGCAAGGATGGATAAAAGCCAAGCAAATTATTTGACCAGGTGTGTACATGTTTCTGATGACTTACCTGCAGGCTTGCTGTAAATGATGGAGAAGCAGGACAAAGCCAGGATGAAAACCGACAATCCAAACAAGACCATTTTGCAAGTCCTGCTTAAAAATGGAAAACAAAATTAAGCGCCAAGTGAAATGCATAAATGACAAATAACATGCTAAACAGTAATATACAAAGGAGCTCTATGCTAACCGTCAATGTGTACCTGCTCCAAAAAGGTATACCGAGTAGCACAGTTGTGCTCCACACTAGCTCTCAGTTGTGTGGTTGTGTTTGTATACGTGCATTTCTGCAGTGTCCCCACAGAGAAGCGTACACTTTGTACACCAAGGGCTCCAAATATTGATTTAACCCACAATAAATTGGAGTGTGTCCTGAGCAACAGGAACCCTGCCATCACCGCCTAAGCTTTTCTGGGTCCATAAGAAATGAATGCTTTTTCTAATCATATTCAAATTGCATTAGATATCTCTTTATCAACGTCCAGGCTTCCCGTATTGCAGGACATCATTTGGTTTGAGTAGATAGATCAAGTAGATTTGTTCCTCTTGTTTACCATGTCATGTGATGAGTGAGTCTGTTGTGTACTCGCCAGTGATACCTCTCATTTTAGTCATCACTAATCTCATAACCAGTCCTTGAACAAATTGTTAAATGCAGAGAATCAATGGTCAAATGCAACAATCCTTCTTTTTTTATCCTTTTTTAATTTTATCATCTGAAATTATTAAGCTGCACAAAACCTATTATTATTAAACTATCACAATAAGCAGTCACCCCCCCCCCACACACACACACACATACATAATGTGTCGTAACATAAGCTTTATATATTCTATGTATTCCATATACATTATGCATTTTTTAATGTACCTTGAATAACATATATAAAAGGTTGATCTGATGCACAAAATCGCCCCCAGGTGTGTATATGAGTAAATTATGGTATCTATCTACCTATCTATCTATCTATTGATCCATCCATCGATCCGTCTATCTATTTCGCTGTGCCATAGAAAATGCTGGATGATTTAATGGTTTCACTGCAGGTCATGTCTATCTGTATCGATACTTGTGTCAACTGTGATGTGTGGCTGTAAAACTGCTTTGGGTAGTCATGAAAAGCAGTATATATCAGAACCAGTCAAGTTATTCGTTTATCCAAAGCAACTCAAACAAGCCGGGTCACATGACAGTGACGTAACAGGAAGCGTGTGTTTGTTATTGTAGGTCGAATTGGTTGTAGTTTCCTTGTGTATTTGTGGTTCACTCCTGAAAATTTTCTGTATACGAACATATCTATGATGTGTTTCGATAGTTTTATTCGGTCAGATTAGCGTTTGTGTAGCCTCTTCTTGCCATTTCTCTGAATACGTATTTGTGCGTGCATGTGCACCATGGAGACACGATTCACCCGAGGAAAGTCTGCTATCTTGGAGCGGCCTCTGAGTCGGCCCAGGACCGAGGTGAGCGTCAGTGCCTTCGGCCTGCTGTTCTCGGAGGTGGTGCAGTACTGCCAGAGCCGGGTCTACTCGGTGTCCGAGCTGCAGGCTCGTCTGGCCGGGCTGGGTCAGCAGGTGGGGGGCAGCCTGCTGGAAGTGCTGGTCGTGAGAGAGAAGAACTGCAAGAGGGAGACCAAAGTCCTCAACATCCTGCTCTTCATCAAGGTATACATGTATGGGGATCTAGCGCAGAAATTACATTTAGATATTAATTCAGAGGGTGTGCAGATCTATGAAAGCACAAAGACCGACTGACCATTAAAAAAGAAAGCTCCTTCACACCATATAAGAATCAAAATCACATGGTCCAAGTACTGGATCCAGGACTTTCCTAATGGTGCTATTTTTTTTTAGAGAGAGAGAAATAGAAACTAAAAGTTGTTGAATCTTGAAGTTCTGCCTTCTTTAAGTAACTTTGGGCAAAACACTGGACCCCAAATTGCAACTGATGCTGTGTCATCAATAGCAGCTCTAACTTCTGACGACACTGAGGAGGAACAACCTGTCTGTAGCAAGTTGCGCAGACATTTGTGCAACTTGTGGAAATTCTAATCGGGGGAATGCCAAACATGCTATGCCATGCCATAGAGCAGGGAAACTATTTCACACCTACACGTTCACCAGATTTCTTGCTGCGATGCTATGTGATCACATTGAATGAAGTCCTGTAATTTGCATCAGAGTTGAGTCGTTGAAAGTCTGCAAAAGGTTTTAGTTTTGTCATAATGGGAGTTGAATAACACAGTGTCTTCTTTGCTTGCCTGACTCCAGTATTAATGTCTGCCAACACCCACTCCACAGGTGTCTGTGTGGAGAGCCTTGTTTGGCAAGGAGGCAGACAAGCTGGAGCAGGCCAACGACGACGACAAGACCTACTACATCATCGAGAAGGAGCCCCTCGTCAACACCTACATCTCTGTTCCAAAAGAGAACAGTACCTTGAACTGTGCAGCCTTCACTGGGGGGATCGTGGAGGCCATCCTCACCAATAGCGGCTTCCCAGCGAAGGTCACAGTCCACTGGCACAAGGGCACCACGCTCATGATCAAGTTCGACGAGGCGGTGATCGCCAGGGACAAAGCGCTAGAAGGCAGATAATGGAGGAGAGAGTGAGATGAGAGATTAAGAGGGTGTGCGTCAGGTTGGAGGTCTGATGTCACCGACTGCTGGAATGTCTGTGAGACAACGGGGAAGACGATATGATATTGTAATAAAGCTGGAACTCAAATTGAGAAGGAAACCTGTCAAACTGCAACGGTCTATGCATGTACCTGTCATTAACAAGCCGCTACTAAAAGATATTTAATTTCAGTCTTAAAGGAAACTGAAAAAGATTAAATCACAGTTTGGATCTTTTACTAATTGTGGAAGCTCAAGTTAAAGGTTACACTGAGAGAGTTATTCAGACACATATTTATTACTGATTTTAGAAAAGAAAAGAGGACAATACCTGCTACTGAAATGTCCAGTTCTTGTTTTTTCCACAGTCTTTTGCTGAACCAGCTATTCTGATGAAAATTCGTCTTATAATTGTCAAATAAACAATGTTACCGCTCTGTGTGGTGCAGCAAGTCTGGTGGGATAAGGGGTGTATCCCTGTTTTTCTGCTGACACATTCTTGTGTTTGGAATCCCTTCAACACCGTCCAACAGGAATGTGTCACGAAGGTGGAGCTGCTTTCTTCATCTGATGGATTAAGCTTGCAATCACAGCATGTAGCTGACATGCAACACCAACATGATAGTGTTATTTTGCCTTGAGAAAATATAAATAAATAAACGGTGGGTAATGTTTGGAAATGAGTTTTTTTTTCTCTGAAATCTGGTGCAGAAAAAATTCGGGGATGAGATTCAACAGCATCCCATTTCAATTAAATGTTTTGCCACTCGGAATAATTAGATTGGAAGTTTGTCAAAGACAGCAGTTCGTCAACCTTCTAGGCTTTTTACCTCCTGACCGACGCATCAAAAAAGGCAGTCTGTGTAGAGCCAGATTTAAGGCATCAAGTTGAATAAAATAACAGTACAAATGTGCAATAATGGACCCACATTAGAAATAGTGGAGGAAAGAATACTAAATAGCAATAGGATAAATAATAAGGCCGTATAATGTCGAAGTTAACATGGAAGCCTTTTTCAGATTATGTGCCAGGCGAGCAACTTCTACAGAAATGAATGGGCTGCCATCTTTGTCCTGGTATCCAGTTCTTATAACACATCAATGGTTGTAGCGTAATGGGACCTGCAGAGTTCGTGCAGTAGTCACTTGTTCTTGCAGTTCCAGGGTTGACCACTAGGTAAAATCGGATTGCTGGCATAGGGGTGATGCACCTCTTGCAATACCCCTGAGATACACTAGGGCTGGCTCCAAAAAACCTAGAGATAAAAACACTATCATTGGTATCCCAGCAACACTTGACTCTGTGGAGACACAACTCTGTGAGTCCTCTAGATTATCATTCATTGGGAGACGTGTAGGTCGTGGCTCCTTTTGGCCTCTAGAATCTACTGCACCCCATCTTAAGCCAAAATAAAACTATGGTGCTGCCCCACTCATGTTGTGCAACCCCTAGTGGCAGCTTGGGCATCAAAGTGGGTGAGAGCACCACACTTTGGGAATCTCTGGTCACACTTCTGGGTCTGGTCCAGTGTAGTACCTCCAGGTTGAGGGATAATTTTATCACAACAGTTATTAGTTATTATAAAGTGAACTCAGTCATGTAACCCCCTCTCAAAACTGTCACCACCTCTGCAACACCACTACAGCCATAATATCCCAAGACTTAACATTTTTTACTTTTGCAACCATAGTAGCCATAACCGTGGGGCATTCTTGGTCATCGTAGAAAATAGCTATGTATGTATGTATGTATGTATGTATGTATGTATGTATGTATGTATGTATCTATCTATCTGTCTGTCTGTCTGTCTGTCTGTCTGTCTGTCTGTCTATCTATCTATCTATCTATCTATCTATCTATCTATCTATCTATCTATCTATCTATCTATCTATCTATCTATCAAAGCATTTTCATGATCGGAGCCACAGAAAACAATGGCGGATGATTTAACGGTTTCTCAGATTAGTTTTGCTGCAGGTCATGCCGAGCACGAGACCATCACATAGAACTCCGCTCTGGGTCACGTGGTCACATGCTGTTGGTGACGTCACACGGCTGAGCGGAAGTTAAGCGGAGCTCTACAAACAAAACAGCGGAGCAGCTCGCACCGGTGTCCGCGGTGATTTACCACATTTACCGCTTACGGCGAACAGTAACATCAAGCCGAGCAGCCGGCTCCAGGAAAAGTCAGCTTTATGATTCACACATTTGTCGTGTTGTTAAACTGCGAACTTCATGGCGACGACAGGACTCCAGGACTCGTCAGGTAAAACTTATTGCCACAGTATGGTTGTTGTCCGTCTGCTCTGTCAGCCTTCGGTAAGAGAGGTACAGTAGTGATCATCTCTGCTAGTTACTTTAGGCTTAGTGTTTTCTTTTATACAGAGGCATCATCTGCTCCTCCACTGGTCATCTCCTCTCATAGAAAGTGTAGCTGGATGTGGCTGGAAAACATGTTGTGTATGCAGCAGTTCAGGGTAGACCTTACAGCAACGTTGTTTACCATGTCAAGAAGAGGTAACTGCAAAATACAAACACAGCCTCTCAACAAACTTCATCCAAGTTCAAATGTTGTTTATTGATGGATCTACAAATGTGTCATCAAGCAAGCTTCCTCAATGGGAACGTTTTCTTTTTATTGATCTAAGAGTCAACATTTATATTTGCCATTTGTGCACAAATCACACAAACAGTCCAGATGTGTAGGTATTCTTCCAAAATCCTGGTTATGGGCAGCACAGTGGTCCATGGATCGCAAAGTTGCCGGTTTCATTCGTACTTGTTGCAGCTACATAACCAAGTATCCTTGGACTGAATCCCCTCCCAAAAAAACCTTTATGCTTTGTCGTACGTGTGTGAATGGTTAAAGCTCTTTGTCGATTTGAATGATCATGAAGACTAGAAAAGCACTGTTTGAGAACCAGTCTCCTCTGTAGGTTTTTGAACTCTGCATGTGTGCATGAATCATATAAATAAGTCTCGATCGAAAGCAGCTCCAGCTGCAGCTGGCCTGAAGGTTCCTCTATCACTATCCTTCAGCAGAAGTAGAGACTGGAGAGCACGTTAAATGCCCAACTCCTCCATGCGTAATAATAGTCTCAACACCACTTTATAAGCTCCTCTCTTGCATGGTTGAGCCTGCAGGATTTTGAGAGATGTGGCTTGTGTGAACTAAGGCCTCATTAATTATCCTCTGGCTTGGAATTGTTCGTGAAAGTTCAGTCTGTATAGTTGCGACCCCCCTCCCTAAAAAACAAAAAATCAAATGTGATCAAGCATGTGCCTCCTAAGCTCCGTAGCGTAGTAGATGGTCAGGTCATTCCTACCAGAAAGTTCTAGCTTAGCCTAATAGGTGTTTGTCTCTCAGTTGCTGCTCTGGCGTCATAACCAATGTGTTTTGAAGTTTTCAGACCACAAAAAAAGTTCTGTCCGGAGCGTGATCTTCCATTTGCCAAGCGATCCCGTCAGAGCAGTGTTTAGCGGTTGAGCTTGTGCGCTTATCTCCCCACTAACAGTGGACATTGCTGCACCTTGCAGAGGCCTCTTCTCTCCCCACTGATGGCATGTTTGGAGAAACAAGTGCGTTGTTTAAACACACCGTGGTAAAGGAAGGATCATCCAAAGTGTCACCGTCTACCCACTGGTGCCACTCAACGTGTTATCACTTCATCATCATCATGTTTTTTTTTGTTGCGAGATGCTTCCTTTAACCGGAGTCTCGGGCCGAAGTGTCGGACTCTTAACCTGTGGGTGGCCTCTTGTTGTGGGCCGAGAGACTGGATCGAGGCGCAGATACCAAAGTTGTTGACAGATTTCTAGTTACGGTAAGGACTTTGATTGACAGACACGCATCTGTATTGGTGTCTGTGCTCTGCACCGCGCAGGCCGAGCGGCTGCGAACCGGAAGGGCCAGATGTTTCCACAGATTATAACCCGGCCTGTGTCAAATCCGGTGGCACGGTCAATGGCCCTCGCCCACTTTTTGTTTTTGTCGCGTGGCTATCTGCCGTGACGATCGACACACTCCTCCGATCAAAGATATGCGCGCGCTCCGTCTGCCGTCTTTTTGTCTGCCTGACATGCGAAGCGGTCGGATTCTTTCCTCCCCGCCTCGGCACGCAACCCTCTGTCAGAGCGGGGACGTCTTCCTCGTCTTCCTCGATTGCAGCAGAGTTCATTAAGACGGTGTCGAAGCCTGGTGCCTGACAGTGAAGGGAGCATACAGGAACTGATCCCTCCGCGTGTGGGTTCGGTCGACTGAGGCCAGCCACATGCGGCCTTTTACGAAACTACAACAGATTTACCCACTGAGGGTTGCATAGAGGACAGCTGTGAAATAATCTCTCCGACATGTCCTGGATCTACCCTGGGATGTCCTCCCCGAGACAGTTCCCATGGTAGGCGTCTGGGAAGCATCCTGACCACCTCTGCTGGCAGCTCTCAGTGCTGAGGAGCAGCAGCTCTACTTTGAGCCCCTCCTGGGAGTCGCTTAGTATTTGCAAACTTCCTCTACTTGTCATTACCTAAGGCTCATGACCATGATGTGGATCCACATAAAAAAAAGTCAGGAGTCCACTTGTTTTATAACAGAGTGAAATTAGTGGAGTTTTCTTTTATAGCACAGAAGTTCAGAGACTAGAAGTGTTCTATCCACTTCCTACACAGCACAGGCACAAACCGAAAGAAAATAGCACACCGGTTTTTAATTGTTTGATTGTAGTGCAATATGACACGTGACAGCGGTTTGTGCCAGCCCCCGAGGTTTCAACTTTGATCGTGTACACAGTCGCTGTTGAGAGATTTTCTTTTCTTTTTTTCCTCGTTTCACTTCTCGTTTCCAATCGACGACTCTGCCCGACTCGTGCTTTGCTGTGCTGACTGCGACGGGGTTCGCCCTGACTCAGACGTTTATCTGACCTCGCAAGCGTCTTCTTTTGCGTACGTGCAGCAACGGAGAATGTGCAGAAAAAGTTCCCCGGGTCCGCGAGAGTCCTGACTCCGGGAGATAATCTGGGCGACCCCGTTCTTTGTAGTCTCGTTAAAGCGGCCGCTTCTGGCCAGATTACACCATGTGACGGGTGTAATGCGTGACTAACCTACTTTGTGATTAGTGACTGCTGAGATTTGGCAAATTCTTACAAAAACAACCCTGACCATAACCATAAACTAACCAAAGAACATGTGCTTTGTTGTCTAACTTCCATACTCAGATGCTTTTTTTGTGGAGTTGCACTTTTGCTGAATGTGAGGCTTGAACATCAGTCATTGCTAAAAGTCACTTTCCTTTTTTTTTTTACCACCTGAGCTTCAGGAAGAATGTTATACGGTCTTTCAAGTGACAAAGGGGGTGAAATAACTTGTTCTAATAGCGAGTCTCAAAGTGCCAGAGGGGACAGAGAAGAATAAACCCGGTGAGACGAGGGAGGAGGAGGCGGAGGCGGAGGTGTCAAACTGAGGTCGAGGCGGTAAAGCCTCGGATCAGACCGTTCGGGATGGGCCGCTTGTGTGGCGCTGACAGGTCGCTGTCACCCTCGCTAACGAGCGTCTGTGAGTCGAGGCTGAACTCGCGACGACTAGACGCGGGCTCAGCACAAACCCGCCCGATCGCTGCCCTGCCTCTCGGCCTCTCGTCATGGAGTCGCAGCTGTTTTTGATAGGCAGAATGCTAGCAACTTTACTGCCGTGGACGTTTGATTCTTGTTGTTCTGTAGTCCAGCAGCATCGTGACCTGGATTGATTTATTGACACATCATGTGTGAAACAGCCGTGGCTTCCTCTTATGTGTTTTATAGCAGATGTGCGTCACCGTGGGAGGAAAGACCACTCAGGGACGGGACGGACATGCAGACTCCACACAGAAAGGGCCGTCCTAGCCACTCTGTGTCACCACAGATATAGAATTAAGAAGACTAGAGTTATGTCTGTAGATCCATGAGGTTGCACTCGGCCACAGCGGTAACTTGCTTAAGTCAGTAAATGTCAGCATGTCGCCGGCCTGACAGTGATGAGTGGATGGACGAGTGGTAAGCACTCTTGCCTCTCAGCTGGAAGGTCCAAGGTTGGACTTCCAGTCAGACCATGGTCCTCTCTGTGTGGAGTTTGCATGTTTCCGCTTGTTTCTGCATAGTTTTTCTGCTGACACTCAAGTTTCCTCTCACAGAACAAAAACATGCATGTTTAGGTAGATTGCCCCTTGTTTTGAGTGTGTGAGAATGAGTGGTGTGTGCTAAAGCAGACCCCCCGCAACACCATCAGGACTCAAAGTCAGAAAATGGATGGATGGGTGGTTGCTATGGTCGCTGTACCAGTTTAGCACCCTAGCAGCCTAGCGTTCCAAATACTAAAAAACAAGGCATGTATTTGAAGTTGGGTGCATCAACAGTCTGAATCATGCAATCAGATCAGCATTTAATAGAAACAATGAGTGAAATATTAGATGTGAGTCTGGTGATGGCCCTGGTTTAGGAGCTAATCGAACCGATAAACACAACCTCAAGGTACAACTATTAGTAGATGGATAGTAGTAGTAGATACAAGTACCAACACAGACTTTCTGTCTCCTTTTTTGTCAGAACGAGACGGCCTGTCCAGCCCGGTGCCTGGCTACGGCTCCACCGACAGCAGCGGCGAGCATGACCACCTCAACGGCCACGGCCAGCGGCTGCCCCCGCCCACCGCCGGCCGCTGGGTCGGGGCCGACGCCGAGGAGGAGGCCATCCGCCGCAAGCTCAAGTACTTCTTCATGAGCCCCTGCGACAAATACCACGCCAAGGGCCGCAAGCCCTACAAGCTGATCCTGCAGCTGCTCAAAATCATCATCGTCACCGCCCAGGTACGGCCCGCAGTCCCGCCGACCCTGCTGCCACACTTACACTGTTTTCTATTCATCCCTTTGGGATGGAAGATAACGTTTCCACTAGTGTAAGATTATAAAGAAGATGGTCAACAATATAATATTAGAAATATTATATATATAATATATACGATAGAGTGATAAACCATTTCCAATAGGATAAAGCTTATATAAGAGAGATTAAACAATACACTTAATGATTAATTAATGAATGATAAACAGTATAATATCAATATATAACAATCAATATACTATAGAAATTATTGCTAAACAGTATAATTATAACAGTAGATGATAGAAAGTAATGCATTGATGACTTGCAGTGTTCAGACTGAAGTTGGAGCAACATGCTGTGAACATCCACTGTGTTTATAGATATGTGCAGGTGCTTATTTTGGGCTCAACCGTCGGTATGTTTACATGACACCTACATGTTTGCCCTAATGTGTCTATAACTGGATAACTGAGGTGCATGTAAATGTGTTGGTCTGACAAATACAGGACGTCTCAGATCTGACTGAAAGCACAGGTGATGTGTTAGAAATCTATTTTCTTCTGCTATGACCTGACTGAAACCGGACACAGCACGTGTGCGTGCTCCACAACCGTCAAACATAAACTTCCCAGAGAGCCAGTCGCAGACGAGGAAATAGAAGGTCGGGAACGGCAACTAGAACAGCAACATGGCAGAGGCTGATGAGATAAGACTATGAGGCGAGACTTGGCCCGTGTTCAACAAATACATGGACGTAACAAACCAGAAAGGGGTCCATACTAACATGCTGACATCATGTATGTTGCCACCTAGTGTCGAGGAGGTGGACGTTTTCCCAATTCCCAAAACTTTTCCCAATTCGCATCTAAACTTGGACATTGACAGAACTACAACAAGTCAGATCGCTGTCAGATTGATTTACTTTCGTGCCCTCTGCCCCCTCTGCAGCTGGTGCTCTTCGGCCTGAGTAACCAGGTGGTGGTGACCTTCAAGGAGGAGAACACCATGACCTTCAAGCACCTCTTCCTCAAAGACTACGACGAGTCCTCGGACGACTCTCTGGCCGTTTACACGCAGGAAGATGTCTACGACCACATCTTCTACGCCATTGAGCAGGTACACCGAGAGGAAAATGGCAAATCACCTCCGTCTACATAAATGAATACGAAGCTGTGGGATTTTGTACTTGTCAAAGTATCATAGATGCTTGATGCAACAGTGATGCGAGAGTAGCATTCACACCATAGATTCTCCCATCTCAAGCTTGCTGGACAGCTCAAAGCTGACTCAGGGTTTCCTGGGAAAAACGCCAAAAGTCTCATTTTGAAAATGAAAGAAAAAGTCAAACGTCCTGGAAAACCTGAGTTGTCCGCCCTGCGAGCAAGCTCAGACACTGCGTGCGTAATCTGTAAATATGTCACATTTCCTCAGCTTGTAAGAGAAAATTTCCTAGATAAGTTCCGGCCGTAGAGAAGTTTACGGCCGTAGACTGCACGTCTTTGAAATGAGATGTCTGAGGGCAAGAGAGGAGGCTATCCTCCCGAAACCTAGGAACCTATCCCTCTTCTTCTTTCTTCTATCCTCTTCACATCTCTGGGAAAGAAATGGATTTAAAAGTAACTGTTTAATTGCTTCATACGGTATATATACATTAGAATTTTTACATATCATGTAAAATATGACACATTGTAATCAGATTTGAGGTGTAATCAGATTTAAACCACAGCGTCCGTGTCCCTCCCCAGTACCTGGCCCTGCCCGAGACCACGGTGGGACGCTACGCGTACGTCTACGGCGTCGGCGTGAACGGCACGGCTCTGTCCCTCTGCCAGCAGTACTACAAGAAGGGACGCATCGACCCGGCCAACGACACCTTCGACATAGATCCTCTCATCCGGACAGGTGCGTGAAGGGGGTCGAGGGTGACGTGGGTGTTGAGGACGTGTTTGAGAGAGTCTGAGCCTTTGGCATCACCACAAGCTTGAACTCGATCCAGCGGATAAAAACGAGAGCAAGCACTTCCTTTTTTCTCTAACCAATGAGAAAAAACGAAGAAGTGACAGTTTTGCAGCAGAAATAGACCACAGGAAGAATAGATCGATCGTGGATAGATAAATCAAGAAATGTACATTAGATTCAAGTGCTGCAAGCTGCTCTTTGCCACCAGCATTTACTGTACAGAAACACTATTTATAGAGGTGTTGCGGACCCTCAGACTTTCTTACTTCCTTTAGCACTGAGTCAGATTGGTTCGACATAAGAGGAAGTAAAAACTGTGGGGGAAAAAATAACACCATATCAGACTTTTCTCTTTTCCTCACTTCACACAAACATCAGCTGTATCTCTGGGAACCTCTTCCTTTACCCAGCGCTAATGCTAACGCTAACGCTAACAGTGAGCTGAACTCATCCCAGTGTTTTCCCTCACCTCCAGTGGGGTCAAAAGTTACCACGTTCATTACCCAAGTAAGAAGTATAGATACTAGGGTTTAGAAGTACTTCTTCAGAACTTCGACTTACTTCAGAAGTTAAAGTATTAACTGAAGCTTTTCACTCAAGTAAAAGTAAGAAAGTGTACTAGCTTGTAAACTACTTTAAGTGTAAAAGTAAAAAAGGCTTTTAAGGGCCAAATAGAGCCTATAGTTGACTATATGTTTTATATATATATATATATATATATATATATATACACACACATATATATGTGTGCGTGTGTGTGTATACACACACACACACACACACACACACACACACACACACACACACACACCTTTACCATGTGTTTCATGGAGCAGATGACATGATGTTTAGTTGCCTATAAGTATTGTAATGGTCTAAAACTTCATACCACAGAAGCATGTTATCAATAGCCTTTATTGATAAATGATTAATTAAGAAACAAAAAACAAGTTAGTTCACTTTACTTCTACTTCTACTCCTCCCAGCAGGTTAAAAATGACAGTAAAGCATAGATCACCAAAATCGCTCCAGTTCAGTGAGGTGACTAAGTGTTTGTACTACGTTACTTGACACCTCTGCTCACTTGGAGCGTCCTCTGTCTGCTCTGCACCTCGTTTCAGACTGCGTGGGCGTGGACCCGTTGTCTGCCCCTCCATCTGCGCTCGGCAACAACTACAAGAACTTTACGCTCAAGTTCCACAAGTAAGGCTTCATTTTTCACATGGCTCGCCGTCCCTCGCTGAGATTCTGTCCCCTCTCCGCTTATCTCCGCCTCCACCGACGCTCAAAGCATGTACACAAGAATGCTGACACAGATTTCTGGCCACACACACACACACACACACACACACACACACACACACACACACACACACACACACACACACTGGTATGCAAGTCAGGCATTCGAGCAATATGAGGAACATCCACTCCTGTCAATCCCCTCATCCCCCACTTTTTTTGTTGTCACTAGCAGTCTTGTCTTGTTCTCTCTAGGTTTATTAATGTGACGATACAGTTCCAGCTGAAGGCGATCAACATACAGACCATCATCAACAACGAGATCCCGGACTGCTACACGTTTTACATAACGGTGAGAAAACGACAACAAAGAGAGCAGAGCACATCCGGGCCCAGTGATGTTCTCGGGGTTATAAACATATAAAAAAAAAAAAGTCATCACTGAGTTTGTTTGTTTGTTTGTTTTTCTTTCTCCACCAAAATCAACACGGTATGACAGAGTTTTAGGGCCACATGGAGAAAAACAAATCAAAAATTTTGAGAATGAGGTCATAAATTACAATTTATGAGATTTATGTCATAATATTATAGAAATAAAATCCTAATATTATGAGAAGTCGGACTTGGAAACGAAACGAGAAAAGGTGGCCAGGTGAGGTCGATGTAGACTACACGTTGGACGTTTATTAAACTGAACAGTTTAACTGTTTAACTGACCTACTTCCATTTTAAGTACAACTCGTAATATTATGACTTTTTTTTAATATTATGACTTTGATCTATTTTATTATTACTTTATTATCAGAATATTACACCTTTATTCTTGTCATTTATGGCTGCAAACACTTCCTATAGAGTTCTACAGTCTTTGATGCAAGTTTATAGAAAATAATATAAAGAATAAATAAAGAATAAAGAATTATTTTATTCTCATTTAATATTAGATGCATTTTAATTTCAAGTAGCATTAGTATTGTTGTTTTGTTTTGTTTTTTTCTAAAATAGTTTGGTCAGTCAGTCTTCAACATTACAGGATATTGGGCCATCCAATAAGATGCTGTACATCCAATAAAGTGCTCTACATGGCACATACACTGAGACAGTCAAAGTTATAAGCACTCAATCTATAAACGAGGTCCATCAGGATGTATCCTGCTAGTCCTGCACCCCCGTCCCTCTGCATGTCTAACTGTGTAACCAGCTCTCTTTTGTGAAACATTTCCACTGATCCCGTCCCTGTTGCCTCCCTCCTTCAGATCGTTCTGGACAACAAGGCTCACAGCGGCATGGTGAAGATCCGCTTAGAGAACGAGGCCACTATCAAGGAGTGCAAAGACCCGAGTGTTTCTGGACACGGTTAGATGGGAGCATACTTTTACTAGTGGCACCCGTAGAAATACTGTGTCACACTGACCTCAGATTTACACAACCTGCGTGACTGCAGAGTTCACGTGCCGCCATCCATTCACACATCCTGCGTAGCGTGCTCCATCCAGCACAGAGGATGGCTTCTATTTTTGAGTACTGAATAGTCTATCAGCAGCATTCAGTAGCTGGGACAAACCTGTCGAAACAAACCCAGGCATCTGCTCATTTTCAAAATAAAAGCACCCGATTTGCTGCTATATGAATAGGCTGAGCCTGATTTGTGTGTGTCTGTGCGGACAGGGCGCTGCAGGCTCTCCAGTTAACAGAGAGAGAGAGAAAAATCCAGATGTTCTCCTCTCGCTGATCTGCGTCTTGGTGAGAGTAACGTGAGAAACCAGGATCTCGCCTCTCCAGCGACCCGACGAGGCTTTAGATTCACACAGGATGTGTGAATTGTCGGAGTAATTGTTCTGCCCTACAAAGGCAACAGACCTTAACTCACCAGAGTGTGAAACCGAGAAAATATGACTTCAGAGTTTCTGTTTTGTCCAGACAAAAGTTTGACAACTATTTGCTATAATGAAGAAATACAAGGTCAAAATCGACCTTGGACCCTTATTTGGCGGTTACGTATTCTGCCTTTGCATGTACCAAACATGATGTTGTGGCGCTCTGCCTTTGTAGGGCAGAGGTTTCATGCATGGTGTGTAACTCTGGTGTGAGAGGCCAGTAACTGACCGCTGTGTCCTCCGCCCTCCTGCTAACCTGCAGCGGAGAACCACACCCGCGTGGCGTTCGACGTGGCCGTGGCTCTGGTGTGCATGCTGTCGCTGGTGCTGTGCGGACGCTCCATCCTGCGAGGCGTCATGCTGCAAACGGTACCGAGAGCCTGTCCCAAAGTGAGCTCCAAGTAAGAGGATCGGAGTGGAGAGGGGGAAAAAAAGTTGGTCATTTCTGTGTTTGCAGGAGTTTGTGCAGTTCTTTAAGGAGAATCTGGACCGCAAGGTGTGCTGGGCGGACCGGATGGAGTTCATCAACGGCTGGTACATCCTGCTCATCGTCAGCGACATCCTCACCATCACCGGCACCATCATCAAGATCGGCATCGAGTCCAAGGTACAGTCCCGGTGCGGGATTCAATCTGTAAAAGAAATGATAGTTCAGCCCGTCCTCATCGTGACGCCCGTTTCTCTAACGGATCTTTCGGCAGAACATGTCCTCGTACGACCTGTGCGGCATCCTGTTGGGGACCTCCACCCTCTTGGTCTGGGTCGGAGTCATTCGCTACCTCACATTCTTCCAGAAGTACAACGTGAGTCGCAGGCCGTGGCCTCCGAAAACTTTCCGGGCTGCGTTCTTCGTCCTGATTTCGGCGTCTCTAACGTTTTTTTTTTTCCCCCCTCAGATTCTGATCGTGACTCTTCGAGCGGCATTCCCGAATGTGATTCGTTTCTGCTGCTGCGTGGCCGTCATCTACCTGGGCTACTGCTTCTGCGGCTGGATCGTCCTGGGACCCTACCACGTCAAGGTGGGCGACACTGAGACGCCTCCAGACTCAGAGCCTAGTGTTACAGTAGCATCGCTTCAACCTGCGATTACTTGTTATCATTTGGACCGCTTTTGTGAAGTGGTACAGACGTTGTTACTTCAGGGTTGAATCTGTAGATTTCACCCTTGTAACGAGGGGCGTTCAGGTACCACAGGAAATTTGAGAATCAGATGACTATGACAGTTTTCGCCCTAGTAATGAGGGGCGTTCAGGTACCACAGGAAATTTGAGAATCAGATGACTATGACAGTTTTTGCAGTAGTAATGAGGGGCGTTCAGGTACCATAGGAAATTTGAGAATATGAAAGTCACGATAGTTTTCTCTCATTTGAGGAGGGGCTTTCGGGTACCATAGGAAATTTGAGAATCTGACAATAATTGCAGTATTCTCCCTCCTAATGAGGGGCGTTCAAGTACCATGAGAAATTTGAGAATCTGATGATTACTACAGTTGTCTCCCTCGTAATGAGGGATGTTCAGGTACCATAGGAAATTTGAGAATCTGAAGATTGCAGCAGTTATCAAACTTAATAGATGAGGGCAAATGTCACACAAGGCGGGTCTACCACTATGCCAGCCCGCCACCACCCCTCAATAAGTCTGGACACACCCCTAGTGTAACTTTTTACCATTTATGCTGAAATTGTTCCTCTGGGTTTTAGACGTTTCCTGCTCCAACCAAACCAAATGAAATGATCAGCCAATCGTATGTCGGAGCAGTAAACGTCTAAACCCTGCAGGAGAGTGGTGCCTGAGGAACAGAGGTTTTCAGGAGCCCCCTAGTGGTCCGTCGTGGGACCTACGAGAACCCGTCTCTCTCCTGACGCGCTCTCTCCCTCCCCCAGTTCCGCTCCCTGTCCATGGTGTCGGAGTGCCTGTTCTCCCTCATCAACGGGGACGACATGTTTGTGACGTTCTCGGAGCTGCAGGAGAGCAGCACCCTGGTGTGGCTGTTCAGCCAGGTCTACCTGTACACCTTCATCTCCCTCTTCATCTACATGGTGCTGTCGCTCTTCATCGCCCTCATAACGGGCGCCTACGAGACCATCAAGGTAGGGGTCCGTCGCCCTGGGAGAGGCGGGATCAAAGGCGATTTGTGTGCTGCATTGATGGATGTTTGTTTGCCTCTCCGCACGCAGCATCAAACCCAGGAACCCATCCACATCACAGATCTGCACGCGTTTATAGCGGAGTGCACCGACGCACCCAGCTCAGGGAAGTTCAGGGGTCTGGAAACCTCGCCGTGCTCCTTCTTCTGCTGCTGTGACAGGTGAGGCGGAGGTGTTGGGGGGGCGGCTTCTTATCTTTCCAGCTCCAGGGGCGATTCTAGGAACACAGGTTTAGCACCCAGAAAGCTGCCAGACAGGCAGAATAGGCTCGAAACGCCTATGCCTAGCTCTGAGTGCTTAGTAGGGCCTGAAGGTTGTATGTGGTTCTGGGGGCCCAGTCAGGACCAGGATTGCATTCTAAAAAAAATAACACACTTTTACTGCAAAATATGGTAATTGCAGAAACAGGAGATGTTTGTCTTTGATTTGTCTTTTCCTGCCCTCCGCAGAACGACGACGTATGAAGACGTCCTGCTGGTGAACTGAAGCCGACCTCGGCGACCCCCCCCTCCCCCCCCCCCACTCAGTGGAGCGCCCCCCCCCCCCCCCCCCATGGCTGGATCGAACCACGACACTGGTGAAGGAGGGGCCGCCGTCTGCAGGACTAGCGCTCCTTTTTAGCATGGTGTGTTGTTCCGTGCCATCGACTCCTTTAAGAAGAGACTTCGGGAGGGGCGCTGCTGCGGCCATGGATCCCTCATGCACAGACATTTCTCTCGACCTCCTTGTTGTTTTTGTTTTGTTTTTGTTTTTTAACTAACAGTATTTTTTATGTATTTAATGATGCACAAAGCTGAAACCAGGAACACGGACGATTGTCAGAATACTAAGTACAGGGTACAGGTGCCACGTCGAGGACTGCAGTATTGCGTGCAGCACATGAGGCTGACTGTTTGTTTTCACCTTTTATTTCAGAGTGTGTGTGTGACCTCGAGGGGCCGACACACAGAAATCTCAATCGATTGACGTATGTCACAGAACATACGAAGCGACTACGGCTTTTATTTGGAAGGACTCCGACGTTCCTTCACATGCATAATCTCAATGGCCCTCGTTTATCCAGCGAAACTGGTGCGAATCCAGTTGCAGAAATGACCTCTACGGCTCAACATCTACAGCGTAAAGATGAGCGGGCAGATGCAGCGGTCGTTGTTTGAAAGAAAAGCCGCTAAATGTTCTCGATTTAGTGGGGAAGCGGAAGACGGCCAATAAGAGAGAGAGTTCCCAGACCCTCAAATAGAAGTCATAACATCAGAAGTCCACGAAAACAAGTTGGTTGTGTTTTTGCAGAAAGTCAGAAGGAGGATGGAAATCACAGCCCCGAGGGATAGATTGACTGACAGATAGCGATTTGGAATTTACAAACCTACGAAGTCTGTGAGGAAATGTGCTTGGTAAATGGGGGTCATTGGCTCTAAAACTTGACAAAATTAGGGACATCCTCCTTATTAGTCACCTGGGACAATTCAGGGAAATGGCATTGAGGAAAAAAAGCAAAAAGTGGAGCTGTGCCTTTTCTCTCCGAGTCTAACATTGTAGCTTTATTCTTGTGCCATAACATCTTAGAATCGCCTGAAGTTAAACAGAACAAGACGTTCTGGAGACCTACGCATGTCTACGTTTGTGCCACATTGCCAAAGCTTATTAGGAGTTCATCTGTTGTTTCTAAGCTCAGACTTGATAGCTCCCTCTCTCTGCCTCTGTGCAACTCTCGATGGCATTTTACAAACTGTGTCCGACATGTGAAGAGAAAAAACAGAAAAGACTTGAAATCGCTTCTCAAAGTGGAGCAGGGTTCAGGGTACACAACGTAAAGACGACATAATGACAGCGGGAGCATCTGTGCAGCTCTGAGGTAATAGTCCTGTCATACCCAGGCCTCTTTAATCCGTTTGTTTTTCTCCGTAATGATGTCTTGTTAGGAAGAAGAAGAAGAAGAAGAGTCTTGAAAAAAAAGTCTTGAATTTCCTTACCAAGCTTTTAAACGCACAGTAACTAGGAAGTCAGACAGCCTGGACTGTTCTGGATTTGTTTTTTTTAAGATAGTTCTACTTGTTTTCTTCAACCTCTGGTCCAAGTAGGTTAATACAACAGTATTTTTCAAGTACTCTGTCGAAACAGTTGTCTTATTTTAGCTGCTGGACTGGGTTTTTAATGGCAAACAGGCCAAATGTGTCCACTGCCTTGACTTTTGAATTACATGATATACATGTATATGTTTTCTAGTGTTACAGAGATGTGCCTCTCCATCATCTGGATAGATTTTTTTTAAAAAATACAAGTGATATGCACTTAAGAAAAAAGGCAAACACTGGAGACGTGAGTAATCAGAAGTGATCTACGTAATGTAATGTAAGAAATCTGCTGATTAAAGGTTTCCCAGATCGTTCTCGATACCGTCTTTTTATTTCAACATGTTTGGGGCGTAGTTCCCCAGGAACGTCACCAGGGGGCGCGCGTGTCCGGATGCATATCCAATCAACAAAGGTCTCCAAGTTCATTTGTCCCCTTTGTTGGACTGATTAAAAAGTCATAAAGATGGTTTAACAGAAGCTATGATTTTTTTTTGGGGGGGGGGGGGGGGGTGCAGAGAAATCCTCTGAGCTAATAGCACATGATCAAACACAGATGCTCTCGCCATCCTGCGTGTTTCCGTTGAGACGTTGCAGCACAGGGAGGAAATTACAACTGTGGCTTTCTTTTCTTTTTCTTTTTTTTCTCTCTCTCTCCGAACAGTCCTCTATGATGAGCTCATTTCCTGGTTATTGAGCCTTCCAAGTGAGGCTTGGCAGCTGATGTAGCACATCTTTGCCTTCCACCCACTTAACCTAATATCATCATGCATTATGTACTGCCCCGACAGGGGCCTTGACGCTCCGCAAGACGGAGAGGAGAGGGGAGAGGGAAGGGAGAAGTTACGGTTTATTTCCGTGATTTCCCCTTTGAATCAAACGCTGTTCCTGGGGCGTTATGTGTCATTATGTTGGGCTCGTTTCATATTTGATACCCGCTTGGGAGCACAGAGCCGCCCTAGAAGCTGCCTGAGGTCTCTGGGTTGTAGTTCCAGGGTGCCGCGGATGGGTGTGGTCCATTGTCGATGCCATCTTGATCTCGGTTTGAATTGAAAATGTGGCTTTAATGGCTCTCGGGACTCTCCGTTTGAAGTTCAAGGTCTTTTATATTAACAAAGGACCCGAGATCAAATAAAGCAAAAAAATTGCATGCCTGCAGCCATACTTTCCAGTCTTGTGTTGCCTATAATGGATTTCTGAATTTGCAGCCACCCGAGATTATTCCTGGTGTGTCAGTGTGTGTGTGTATGTGTGTATGTGTATGTGTGGGGCAGACGGGTGACCAGACCACACTAAAGAAACAGGGTTTAAAAGCGGCTAAGTCGCTAGCTAAAAGCCTTGTAGATTATCGGCCCGTCCTAACACTGTTAAGGATTTCTAGTGCTGAGCCACACCCTTGTGTAACAACATCACGAAGTGGCTTGAAATGGATGGGCAGGATTCCAGGGGATTTACTTTACTTTTTCAACCCGGACTATAATGATGCCCACAGCACCACCCAGGTACAAAGCGTATATGGTCAGAAGGTTCAATGACATGTCTGACTGATGTCCAAGAATCAAAAGTTTCAAGGTTATTCTTAAATGGCACAGCTGCATCTGGAAGAAAACTGTTGGGTTTAACTAGCAGTATTTGTGAAAGCTTGGGTTTTTTTTTTTTTTGTTTCTCTTTTCCCGCCCTCAGTTTGGCGTCAGGCTTCCGGCCGACTGGAAAGGTTGACATGTTGCTGTTGAGACGGCTGCCAGAGTCCCGGGCCTGGAGAGGCCGAGATGAGACGTGACTCACTCACACCCTCTTCATACGGGAACGCTGAGGACGGGGTGCTGTGGTTGACGATTTCTGGCGAGACCTCATTCCTGCGTGCACTCGCCGGGTTTGAGATTCCCCCTTTGCTCCAGGCTCTTTTTTTTTTTGTCTTTTAGCTTTCGGACCACTCCATTCTCTCTTTCGGTCTCTGAGTTTATGTTGGAGAAAGCAGCGAATGTCAGATGTCTCGACCCATTCGCCCTTTCTCTCTCTCTCTCTCTGTCTCTCTTTGAGAGTTGCAGTAGTCTTTGTATGTCTGGTCTCTTTTCATTGATTTCTATTGTGGGGTATGCAGCTGCAGCTCTGCAGCTCAACATGAAAAAAAAAGCATTGCAGCTATTGTTGGCTTGTACCATAGGGAAGTAGACACTATGCAAAGTGTGCAACAGAGACTTTCTTCCTCCACTCTTTTTAAAAAAAAGCATAATTGTAATCAGTTCTAGTCGATTTTTCTACGAAGAAATGTACTTATTTCTATTTTTATTTAATGTCAAGATGAAGCTCTTTCATTTAATTTCAAAGCACAGAGAAAGGGAAGTCTGGGTCTTCTTTCCATGCAGATCCTGATTCTGTGTGAGCTCCTGCTTGGTGAGATTAAATTACCCCCCCTGCCAGTTTTTGTCACATAATTACAGAGTCACACACCTAGGCAGCAGATGACAATGCAACTGTAGAAACACTGAAACCAAGTGTGAAACAGCATGAGTTGTTTTGCAGGGAAGTACCTGCTGTTCCAGCCAAGCAATAACAGGCGTCTTTAGCAAGGTTACAAAGTGGTTTCTAGGGAGGATAACAAAACTAAAACTGAAAAAAAAAGCTAAAGCAAGCAGAAAATCAAGTAGATAAAACTATGAAATAGCAGAAGCATTCCAGGCTTGTTGTTGTTGAACAGACTGTGGTCACTCCATTTTCACATTTAGATCACATTGTTTGTGGAAATGAGTTAAGTTACAATCTTGTCATCCTGTTGTCTGGAGACTGAACCGCTGTCATTTCAGCTTGGCTGCAGAAGCTACAAATGACCAAAGACAATTCCATTTACTGTGCAGGTAAAATTGGCTGGATTGAATAAGTGACCAATCGTATTAAAGTGAAATGCAGAATCCCATGTTTGTGCAGTCTGGAGGCCACACAAGAGGACAAATCAGGACGAGTCTTTTGGTATTTTAGAGTGTTTCTGTTGCATGATCCAAGTTTGAGGAAGTGCAAAACCTCAGTGCATGACACATCCTTTTTACTTCTCAGGTTTCCTGTGCAACTGTACGACCATTTCGGTTGAGGATGTGAATAGACATATAGATAATCATCTCAGTCTTTTTTTGTAAATCTACTTCTGCAGAGCTTGATGACTGGCTGATCATTTCAATCAAATGTGTTGGAGCAAGAAACATCTAAAACATACAGACAGTACACCTGAAATGTGCATGCAGGGCCTTCAGCAATACGCGATTATGTCATATGGTGGAGGGTGAGATGTGTATGTGTGTGTGCGCGCATTTACAAATGATGACACAACACAATTTAACAATCATGGATTTCTATACATGGATCCAATTCGAGCGACGTTGTCCCATTCCATCAGTTTTTCCACAGATGTTTTCCATCCACGAGTCGACATTTTAAACTGCGAAACAATGCCCAGTCACATCTCTTAATTAAAAAGGGCCAGCGAGAATCACACTCCCTCTCGCTCCGTCTTCTCTCTCTCTCTCTCTTTTGCCTCTGCGTCCGCGGGTGATGGCTCGTGACGTCACGGCTGCTTTGCATAACCGCCGCTCTGCCTCGTTTGATTGGACGAGCGGCGGGATTTTAATCTGCATGTTGGTTTACGAGCCCCACGCTGCCTTCGCCTTCAATCTGCTGCCGCTGCTAGACTCCTCCCGCCTCCACCCCACCCCACCCCCCCACACCCTCCTATCTCCCCCTCCCTCCCTCCCTCCCTCCCTCCCTCTCCCTCGCTCCCTGCACACCCGGGTCCATCTTTCATTAAGACGGCGTCGCTGCCGGGAAAACGTGGAGGGCACGGACGCGGAGGGGACCTCGCAGCAGCAGCAGCTGACGGAGCTCGCGCGGCTCCATTGTTTGTCTGCGGTGCGTTTGAACGGCTCCGTCCGCCCGCCCGACGTCCGAGTGCGTTTCCAGCCTCCTGCGCGAGACCCACCAGGAAGAGACCGCGCGCGTGTGTTCGTGTGTCCGCGAGCCCCGACGGTTGGTACCGTAGGTAGGCAACTGACGACAATTCCAAACGCTCATTAATGGAAGTTACCATGCACCATATTGTTCATTTTCTGGGCTTATTTTGACTGATGTGTGCATTTAAACAAAATGTGAAATTGGCTATTTCTGCATCGCACCTTGAGCTGGATTTTAATTCCCGTGATGTATACACTGAATTTGTTTTGTTTGTAATCGTCGCCAGACGCCGGCTCTGGACTGTGCGGCTTGTGGCTGAGATGTGATGCTGGAAGTGAAACGCTAGCATGGCTCGGTTGGGCGGTGGTTTCTACGTGTGTTTCACTCTCACAAAATCCGCCTGGGTCCGTATCCAGCGGCTGCGTGCCCTGGTCCTCCTCCTCTGTCTCCCTCTCTCCTCGTACCAGCTCCTTTTATCGACCGGCTTCATGTGCTCCTCACCCCGGAGAGCATCACGGCGCTCAGCGCTATTGTTCTGAGAGGCTAAACGAGGCCTCTTTTGGGGCTAAAACCTTGGCTGAATTCAACGTGTTTATTATTCAAGAGAGATGGTTTTAGGCTCGGAGGAAGAAAAAAAAACAACAGTCTGGAACTCTACAACAATAGCTCCAAAAGTGGGGGTCACTTGACCACCTAGGGAGGGTCCTGAGCAAGATCTGATTGTATAGGAATAAGTTGGACAATACTGACTCGTATTTCTTTTTAATCTATTTTATTCTTTTATGATGGGATTTTCTGCCCATATATTGATGACCGAGATTAAACAGGTCATTGGGGCAATATTTGCCAGATTTACTCACAATCCTGGGGATTTGTGATGTATATATGTCTTTGTTTATCATAGGAGATTAACAGCAGTCGCTTTCCTTTGCCAATTTCCCCCCATTGTGGGACAAATGAAGCTTTAACTTAGATGGGTTTAACCCGTATAAGCATCATATCATACATCGGTGCTGTACTGACGCCACAAATCATTTGTAAGATAACGATCGTGTTTGTTTTGACATCTGTAGCCCCGCACATGGAGCGACCTCATTCCTAACTTGGGAGTTCAGAGGCAGATTATCTGATGGCAGATCCCAGTGACGGCAGGGATGCTGTTTGGGCTCCAGCACAGCATTACATAATCTGTCTTCCAGGCCCTGTGGAGTCTGAGCGTTTATCGTCACCTGGGCGTGACATGGAGTGTGATTTGACACACACACACACACACACACACACACACACACACACACACACACACACACACACACACACACACACACACACACACACACACACACACACACGCATGCATGCTCTGTCGTTCCTGCTCACACCTTGCCTCTGACAGAGGCTGAAGTGCTGCCTTGTCCCACTTCAAGGGCGCAGTCGCCCCGCTGTTCCCCCGTTCTGGGAGGACTCGACCGGGATGCTGTTTGCGGTCCCAAGTTTTCCATCAACCCGAATGACTATTCCATGCGCTTCGTCTTTCAGCATTCGAAGCTTGGACTCGTCTAGATGAGCAGGAAAAGGTTCCACTCTGCTTTTTTTAAGGCCTTAGGAAAGTCCCCACGGCCCCTGCTCGGTCTATATTTTCTTACACTGCCCGGCCACTTCCACAGTTAACACCGCTGTTTCCCTTTCCTGGAGGCAAGAGCAGTTTTGTTTTTACTGCATCCTATAACCTTGATGAAGCTCAAATGGTTGGATAAAAGTCGGATTAGTGGTAGAAATTGGCTACTTTTTTTACCAGATCTGGCATGTCTCCATCCTAAATGATATGCATTTTAAATGGGGAATAGTTTTCATTTCTTTGGGATGCTGGTCATATTGCTTATATGTAAGTAGTATAGCTTTGTGTATTTCAGACATGATGACCTGGCTGGAGGAAAAATGCAGATGGATGACATTGAAATGTGTCTTTATTGACATGCTAACAATGCCCTGAGTACTATCTCTTACCTGTGGACTGAAACTAGCTGTCTCCTGGTGAAATCACTCCCCCCGACTCAGTTTGTGCTGTTTATTCAGCTTCACCCGGGTTCCTGAGCAACAGCTGTGAGACTGTGATGGTTGTAGATGTGGGAGGTCAAAGGTTCGTATCTGTTTCTCTACCGCGATACCACGTCGTGAGAACAGGGCGGGCTTAACTGTTTTCTGCTGCTGTATCAACAAGCATCACTTGTTTGATATCTTACAGTCGCTACAAGCAGATGAAAGCAAACATGGCTTACAGCTGCCAAGCTACTGCTACTCCGAACAGGTAACTTGGAGTACAAGCAATAGAAGGGAAATTATTTTAATATTTCCGCGACGGTGAACGCATTCAGGACTACAGCTGATGATCGTTTCATCATTAATTCATATCTTAATGTAACTAATAAAACCTGATATCCTCCCATCCCGGCTCCAAACCTCAACTTCATTACCCACTGTTTAAACCTCAAAATGCACTTTCGAGAGGGTGGAATCTGTTAAAGGGCGTCATCTTCACCACAGGAGACGTAGTAACGTCTCGGCCCGTCTTTGCACGTGCTTGGGATGCCAGCTGCTTTTTTTTTTTTTTACAGCTCGCAGCC
The DNA here is from genome assembly GCA_029224185.1 of Karalla daura. Taxonomy (NCBI): domain Eukaryota; kingdom Metazoa; phylum Chordata; class Actinopteri; order Chaetodontiformes; family Leiognathidae; genus Karalla; species Karalla daura. Next base: position 5,726,894 of record CM055189.1, on the reverse strand, counting down.
AGTGTCCGTCCCAGCTCCACACCCATGGAAATCCAAAGCCCCGCCAGCTGCGTGTCCGTGGATGAACGGCACCCCGGGTTAAGCTATATTTAAGCGTCCGCCGCTCAGGTTCTGTTGCGCGTCCCCCGTGCAGATGAGACGTTGCGGGTGCTAGCAGCTCTCGTCACTGTGGTCGGGAGGCTGGCACTCTCCCGCTCATTAGGATAAAGTGGTTGATGCTGGCGCTGCAATTTGAGCCACTCAGTCTGTCTGGGACTGCGATGCTGGACCCGCTGCACTGTAATTATCAAAGGAGTAATTCAGCACTTTCATAGCCTGATTTCTGAGTCGGACTCTTTGAGTGCCTTCTTTTTTTATTAAAAAGAAAATCTCATCTTGTATATCTGTGTTTTCTCAATTCTAGTCCACAAGTACCACTAACCTCTGTTTTTGATGTTTCCTGCTCCATCCTTGGACTTCTTAAGAGCTTGATGATCGGCCGATCCTGGCCGTCATCTAAATCATGCAGGGCAGTGGCAGTTGAGGAATAAAATTACTATCTATGTCATCTCTTTCACTACTTTGTTTGAACAGGGCTGCCAGAGCTCATGTTTAGGGGTGTGGGCAATTTGCATTGCCACGCCCATCCGCAGAAACCAGTTTTGCACATGCTTACAAACACTGAGTTTTTGTGCTTGTAAACATAAGTTGCATGTAATGTTGGGAGCAAAATCTGCTCCGGCCTCGTAAATAAATGGATGCAAGTCATAAATGAAAGCTTCAACAAAAGACGTTGTGTTTCAGGGGAATGTTTATTTTTCATTCTTTCTAAATGTCTTCATGTTTAGTTCATCAAGCACAGACTTCTGCCTAAGCGACCTCTTATCTGAAAGACCGGTTAGTACGATTCGGTATAATTTAACTCTAGCGATTGCCACGTTTGCCTGCTCTCTACTGTACTATCACGTCGTCGTGTGTTTTGCTGCTCTGGGCCGGAGTGTCGTCTGTGTTTATTGAGCAGGGGTGTGGCTCTCAGTCTGGGAGGTGTGGGATCGTTCTCCATCTGGCCCCGGCTCACCCTGCCCAGTCACAGGCTCAGTAACTGATCCGACCCTCGGGCTCTCCAGCATCGTATTGATTATCTGCCTCTGGATAACAGCCTGGCTGGTGTGTGGGAGAGTAGCTGCTGGCAGCCTTTAATATGGTCGTATCTGATGTCCACACGCTGGCTTCTCCCTATCCAAGTCTGCTTAATTGGATTATCGAATTGCTTTACTTTAGTTCTTGTTTGTTTGTTTTTCTCTTTTGTGCTGGATATGAATGTCAGAATGGTTTTTGACAGGAAAAAGATCTCGGTATCTCCTCTGAATAGGCTTCTCCATCCCATCCTTTTTGCTTTCAGCAGTTGATAGAGCAGAGAAACACGATTGAATCCCAGACATAAAAAAGATATTTTCTTGAAAAGAATTTGCTGGTCGTCCAACAACACACATTTTCCAACATTTATTAGACCAAACAGCTAATTGATGGGTTGAGGAAAATAATGGTTTGTTGCAGTCCCAGCAGACTGCCGGATATCCCTGGCTACTTGTGGGCGAGGTTACCCGTGCCAGCTGCATCTCTGATAATCCACAGAAAGCCCACCCCCATCCCCCGCCCCCCCCTCCACCCACCCCTCAGCATCATGTCTGTGGGGGTTTCACAGTGCGCAGTGTAGACAATAGGCCCCGCGAACCCACACCCCCTCCCCTTTGTGGTACCCTCGAGTTATGTATGCAGACACTTAACATGATCGTGGTTGTTGTTGTTTTTAGAGCAGATCTGATTACATCCACACAAACATGGATGCTTTTTTGTTTTTTAACCCCGCTAGGTTTCTAAGCAGATTGTAACCCATTTCCCTGCAGCTTTTCAGACCACTCAGTAGTGCCAGTAGCTGCGAGCCCATCCTGTTTTTTTTTTTCTTCCTGCCACTCCCTTGAAGGCTAACTGGCTTAGTCCATTTAACTTGTAGCCACATTTAACCACCTGCTCCTAATGGGCTTATTGAGTAGCTTACTGTCACTTAGCACATGTTAGTGCCCCGTATGGAATTGATTAGAATGAGCAGCAAGCTTAAGGTCAAGCCCCCCCCCCACCCATCCATCCATCCCTGCCTGCCCAGCTTGTTCATAGAGTTTTTTGTACTTCTTGCTCAGAGCAGATTTACCTTTTTGTTAGTAGCGTGAATGACCTGTCCTCATTTGCTCCATCTCAACAGTCTGAACACGTTTATGGAAACGTATCGAATTCTCAGCACAAGGCTGTAGATCATCTACCAGTCGTTCTACCATGGAAAGACCGTCAATTTTGTTTCTTAAATTTGATATTTTCCTAAATGCAGGTCCAGTGTCGAAACCAAGCGAGTTTAGGCCAATTGGAGATACTAAATTGCTCCCAGATGTGCGAGTGAAAAGTTGGAGAAATGCATTCTGAAGTACACCTGCTGTTTTGCACAGTAATTTGGGTTCTCTTGCATATTTTGTGCGACCACTCTGCTAGATGTTAACCTTTTGTTGTACGCTAGAACTTGAACCTGAGACATGGCCGACAGAAAATGGATGGATGGATGGATGGATGGACAATGAATAGATACAAGAAGTTTCCCTTTGATCACGTCTGCACCAGCGGGATGCTGCGGCAGAAATCGATAATCCAATGGTTGTGTTGCACTAACACTGATGGTAGCTGACATGGTACAGTCTCCTTCACTGGCTCTTCTGGTTGTTTCTAGCCTGGTGCCAGCTGTCTCCATCATTTCAAAGATAAGATCGTACTGCAGAGAAGATAAGACCTTTTGAGATGCGCGGTGAGCTTTGAGCAAAACATTTGAGAAATTTAAGAAGAAAGTGATCTCTAGTCGAGTGAAAATCGGGCACCTTCTGCAGTGATGGAGACTAAAAGGGATGGCTTTGTGCATATGTTTTAATGCTTTTGCCCCTTCATAAATCTAGATTTCCATCTTTTTTCTGTCCATCAAGAGTATTTTGTTCTCGCATGACCATCCCTTATCTTGGGAACACGCCGACCCAAACTGGTGCAAACTCACGGCCACAATGGGAGAAAGTGCAGAGAAGCACAAAATACCTGATCCGTCGAAGCAGGGAACTAATAAACATCCTAAACCACCCACGATGCCAACACTGCAGTGACTGGGCTCTCCGGCACCGCAGGATGACGTTGCTCCCAGATTTGGGACACTCGTAATAAATGCAACCTGTCCACTCTGTCTGCAGCGAGAAAGCGAACCTATGAAAGCATAGTTCTATTGAAGTCCAGGTTCGTTTTGCCACGTATTGAAGAGCAGAATAGACACTTCCTGTCTGTTTTATCTTTATCTATCCTTGTGGCTGAAAGGTCTCTCGGGGACTGAGACAGGGTGGTGCAAAGACTCCGAGTGCCCCAGGAGTCGAGTGTTCGGGACGTCATCGGCCTGCACTCATGTAGGTGTGCGAGCGCATTCCAGCAACAGAAGAAAGGTCTCTGTCCCTCGGTTTGTGTGAATCGCACACTCCGATACTGTAGAAACGACTCTTACTGCCTTGTATGGTCACACACACACGGAGCACATCCCATTTCTCAGAGGCTGGATATCGTTCAAAACAATGTTCCTAATGTTTGGAGCGTCGGCCGGCTTGAATACAGGGCTTGTGGCAAACCAGCGTGTTCTGCAGACAGCCCGTAGATCTGGCACAGTGCGACATCCAGAGATCAAGCTTCTCTAGCATCGTTTCTAGATATCGGTTTAGGTGAAAGACAGCCTTCTCCTCCGAGACTACCTAGTTATTTGCGAGGGAAACCCCCATTCCATTCCCAAACACGACCCTCGTCATTCCGCCGCATAAAGCGACCATCCGCTTCCTTTTAGTCCTTTCATTCTGGTCTCACAGTGTAACGCGCACAATACGGCCTGTGTTTGTCCTGGTTCACATGCCCGCTGGAAACGCACCAGTGGACACTCCATAAACAAACAAACAAGCAAGATGAGGCTTAAAATCGCTTTATTATGTGGACGTTCTCTTTCCGGCCCCGGTGGCCACCGTCGAGTTCAGCTGGCTTGTGTCTGAAATGGTTTTTAAAGGTGTGGCTCTGAAGAATGTAGAGATGAATCAAGCCGGCCGTAGGAATCGGAGGAATGCAGGAAGTGGCGGCCCACTGGATTCCAGTTTTCACCTTTTTTATTTTTTATTATCATTTTTATGGGCGCGAATTTGTTAAGATCAACTTCGGTGCACGCTTTCATCCGACATGCTGCTCTGTTTGATGCACGCACACACATTGTGCGAGCGCACACTGGACTCGGTCTGACCCTTGTTCTCCCTCTTGGGTCACACACACACACACATATACACACACATGCAGGCGGAGGCAGCTGTCAGTGAGCAGCCCAGAGGAGTCTGAAGGAAGTCAGCAGAGCTGGAATGCGGACAGCTCGGATGTGCTCTTGATACCACCGCCGCTCTAGGCGTGTACCCTCTGCCATTAATCATGCCGGAGCGGACGACATGAATCTCAAAGTAGAAGCTCCACGTCGAGGCCCGTCCGGTGGCCGGAGCAGTTCACGCAGAGGCCTGTCATTTTAAAGCGAGGAATGATCGCGACTGACCACGAGCAAAAAAACGAGAATCCTGATGGTTGGAAATCACCCGTCACACTGAAATCGAAAGCGTCAAACACTTTCGATTTCAGTTTGACGACAATATCCAGGTTAGATTCAACAATATAGTACGAAACCAAAATAATGCCAATTCAGTCTTCAAAAGTGAGCAGTGATAAGAATTGCAAATCATAAGTTACACAAACAATGAGTCCTCTCTATAAGGATAATGATAGGGGAAAAAAGTACTTAGGGCTCCAAGTTCACACTTCTCTCCTACTGGGGATATATGCTCTGGAGATGCTTGTTTTTGTGAACCAACAAGAGTCTGATTCACACATTCATATCGTTGTTGAGTATTAGAACCTTCTTTCTGTGGCTTGCAGTGTTTCCTCTCCCCTGCAGATAAGGCTCAATCTGATACGCACTCCTAACGCCTAATTAGCGTTTTGTTGCAGGAGGTCTGGATAGCATTGAGCTCCTGTCAGCAGCCGGGCCGCCGTCTCCGCCAGCCTGCACAGCGCATTCAAAGCCTTGTTTCACTTGTTTCGTGACACCATTTCTGCCTTTCATTTCTTTTCTTTTTTTTATAACCACGAAGACCAAGAGAGCGAAAGATCTAGTCGAGACGGGACGTCACATATCTTTGTTTAGACGCAGCTGTAAAAAGCTGCCCGGGGGCCACTGAGTTCTGTCTAGACACACTCCCTCCACTCCTCACACACACACACACACACACACACACACACACACACACACACACACACACACACACACACACACACACACACACACACACACACACACACACACACACACACACACACACACACACACACACACACACACACACACCTCTTCCACTTAATGTTCACAGCTTGGCCTCCATCATCACATGATGCCACGTTGTAATACCGCATCACACCAGGAACTATGTAACCCCAAAAAAATCAACAAAAAATCAACAAAAAACCCCCAAAAAGCGATCGATTGATTGTAAGTAGCTACCCCGCAGCACGAGATGAAAACATTCCCTACGACAGGGTTCAGGAGCAACTCCAGAACTCGTGAGCAAGTGCCTCCGATTATTGATCTAATTGTGCTAGATGGAATGTAAAGCTGGCCAGAGGCCGAGCCCGGAGTCGTCATTTAGTGAAACATTACACATTCGCTGTGTCACACACACACACACACACACTGTCAGCTGATTTGGCATCACATGTTGTTCTTTATCTCCCAAGTCCAACAACTCACAACAAAGCGGAGCTGGGTCGAATCCCAGTCAGACTACAGGGCCTTTCTGTGTCGACTTTGGATGTCCTCCCTCTGTACAAGTGGGTTTTTCTTCTTCGCCCTCCTCACAGTCCCAAAACGGGTTGAGTGGAAGCTAAATTGCTGCTACTCTAGGTATGAGGTATGTCGGAAGCAGACACCCCCCACCTCCCCCCACAGCACAAAGTGTGTAAGATGGCGGCTGGACATTTTTGTCGTGTTGTCGGCTTCCAATTTGCTAATGGCTTGAAAATCTTCCCCCGCCCATGTAAACGGTGATGATAATGGATTTTATTTGCTCTGCACATTAACTAATTGATCCTCTCTCGAGGCGAAATGTTTTCCAAAAAGGAGGGAGAACAATCCTCTCGTTGTCCGTGAGCGTGTTGCTTCCTTATTAGCAGAGAGCTGATTATTGTTTGGAGAATGATTGTGGCTGTGGTGTCAGCTCAGTAAGTGGGTGTTTTTAATTTTAATCTGAGAGTCCGTGAGGGAGATGTAGTCGGCACAACACCGTCCAAACAGGTTTTGCCAGAATGGGCAACGACAAGTGATCAATTGGCGCTTAATGGAGCCTGGGTATCGGTTACCAGTGGCCTCAGATGGCATTGTTTAACTGGCAAGGAAACAAAAAGCCTCCTGACCTTTGGACAAGAACGACTGGTGTTTGTCTAGATTATAAAGACCATAAAACGTGTAATGGAAATTCAGCAGAAGTTCCATTAGCAAAAGACTGATTTACAGCAAAGACTGAAGTGAATTCTTATAATTCTTATTAAGTGTAGGAGCTGTTTAATGAAAACGGATTCATATCTTTTTTTATGTTTTCTCAGTCTTTATTTATAAATTCTCTGTGGTTTGTTACACATTCATGTTCTTATAGGTCTCTCCTCTTAGTGCCTACTGAGTCAGTCTTATGAATGAATAAATTATGGGCATTGCCCCGAGTCACCATTGGCACACAGGGGTCCCCCGGGGCTCCCCGAGCAGGGTCGTTCCTGGAACTGAGGTCTTGTAAATAAGTGATATGGAGGGGACTATATAGCACAAGGACCAAAAGAAGGGGAAGAAGACCCCCCCACCCCGCCATCCCATAAGGGTCAGGAACTGTGGCAAGGTCCTGCCAGTGCAAAGGCGCTCCAGGCCATATGTGCTGCAATTTACTGGAAGCACATCTATTAACACTGGGAGGCGATGGGGGAGGGCGGCGATCAGCGGGGTAGAAAAGGGAACAAGTGTCTATAGGGAGAAGGATGTGGGGAATTAGGAGGGGGGTGGGGAGAAGCGAAACCACTGTGGCCACAGTGGCAAAGAAGGGAGGAGGGATAAAGCCACAACGGATCCAGGAAGAGATCCGTCATATAAGAGCGAGGCGGAGGCTCAAAGTCGAGGGGTTCAGAACCTCGCCGCTCTCCTTATCTCGCCCTTCCAGGTCGCTTCTTTCTCCCAGTCCTGCACCGTTTCACAAGTTTTTCCACTATTACTCTCGAACCTTCCAAAACTCAGACGATCGCTGGAAAAACATCTGCGTCGGCTGCAAGTTAATACTGGCCATTCACGCTCGAAGAATGCGTAGCTGGATCGATCCAGGGATCCTTCTTTATTCTGGTATTTTAATAGTGATTCCTAATGGCTTTCCCTGGCAGCGCTGGCGTTATCCTGGTACCTCTGTTTGTCTAGTTTCTGCCGAGCAGAGCGAGGAAAGATTTGCTGCTCCCACCGCTCGCTTCCTCTTTTTCAGACTCCCCCAAATTCCTTGGAGGCCCCATTGCCGTAAATGGCTTTTCCTTTGGCTGACAGTGACATGTTTTTCACATGATTTTTATGAGCAGTGCAGCGTGCTGCAGTCCTGCGTCCCAGACGAGGCGCGCGGTGAAAGAAAATTAATGCCTTTTTTCTGTGATGTGTGTTCTTATTGTTCTCCCAGAGGCGCTGGCCGCTCTAGACGACCTTGTGGGCGACGAGCGGCAACCTTGGCGTCCGCAGCTTAGGAGGAGGGAATGAAACCGGATGGGGTTACCATGGAGAACACGGATCACACCGAAGCCGGAGCGGGAGACGAGCCCTCTTCGTCGTCTCAGGAGAACGCACTGGAGCCGCCCCAGTCGCAGCCGGAGCCAGTCCCGCCGAAACCAGAAGAGCCCGCCAAGGGTCCCAAGTCTCCCCCGAAGGCCACCGTCAAGCCCATGGCGTCCTACAGCAAACCGAAGCCTCAGTCCCAGGTGCCGGGCAGCTCTCGGCCGGGCACCGCCGCCCAGCGGCCGGTGAACGGCGTGAGGGCCAACGGCGTGGCGGCCGGCAAGACGACGGCCGCGGCAGCAGCCGGAGCGGCCGCAGGAACCGGGGCGGTCCCGAAGAGGAGAGTGGGGGGGGCGGCGGGCCCCGCCACGGCCCAGAACCAGGCCAGAGTAGCAGAGCGGAGGCCCGCAGGACCGGCCCGGGCCACATCCGCCGCAGCGACTAACGGTACCAGAGCGCCACCGGGGAACGGGGCGGCGAAGAAGAGGCCAGAGGCTCCCAACGAACCCAGGACCAAAGCCAGTGAGTGGGAGTCCTCGCAAGTCATGAAACACGAGCCTCATTTTCCGTCTCTTTTTCACATTCCTCTGTCTTGTTTATTCGTAGCTACCACGAGCAGACCCGCGGCACATCCTGTCCCTAAAAACAGCACTTTGACTTCAACAAGAGTGGGCTCTGCTGCTACTGCTGCTGCTGGTGGGGCACTGAAGACCACTAGGTATGCACACCCGTCACAACACTTGCAGAAATAACACATGGACACTCTACATAGGAAGCACACGTGTCAGCAGACACAGGATGCTTTCATTAAAATGGCAAAGTGGGCAAATGGCCAGGTGTTCACTATGGCCACGCACACCGCTTCAGAGGTCAAAAATGGGGCCGATTCTTGAGGACGTTCTAGTCGTGATCCTAGAACCTTCTGAATGGAGTTGCCACAACACGCAAAAACGAGACAAACTCAATGGAGAGTAGATTTTGTCTTTTGTAATCTGGCAAAGGTGATTGAAGGATGGTACAGAGGTCAGCTGCCTGATGCAGTTGGGAAGCACAGTCCGGAGGAAGGGATGTAGCAGTGGGCTCAAAAGCCGTGCTGAGCCAGGCCTGGATCCTCAGGGTCATGAGTGTGTCTGTTAGACACCTCTAGACGTCTGTTAGAGGTGGGAGAATACGAGAGCTAAGGAGAAGCGAGGTCATTGAGGGGTTTGCAGGCGAGGTAAAGATTTTGAAATCAATCCTTTGCTGAGGACTGGGGTGATGTGATTGCTGCAGCAGGTGGATGTGAGGAGGCGGGTGGCTGGGTTCTGGACTGATTGAACATATGGTAGAAACAGCCTTGGAGTGTGAAGACGTTTGAATGTCTGAAGTAACAATAACACTCCTCGTTTGCTTCCTTTTAGACCTTTTCTTACTTTTTTTTTACTGCATAACCCCCTCTTCCAAACCTGCTCTAGCGAGTGACCTTATTTATCTCGATACCAGTGGAGAACCATGCCCATTGTGGTCTCTGGGCCGTTATTGAGTCAGATTTCACTTCGAGAGAGTGAGTCATGTTGGCAGAAAAAAAACCTGAGACAGAAGACCTTAACAGAGGCAACGACACAGAAGAACCACTGCTTTGTTCAGATCGGACCCCCAGGCAGAAACTGGCCCTCCCTCCCCAGGGCAGAGCTATTGACTTGGATCATAATGCCTCTTAGACGGAGCCCAAACTTGCCGAAAGAGCTGCTCTCCAATGATAAGTTCAGCTATATGAGGAACGTCTGTGTATCCAAGTTACTGTTTTCAACGAGGAAAAACAGAATTGTGGCTGTGATCAGGTGCATTACAGGGAAGCACGTACACTCTTGAACTGGTTTCAGACTGAATGGACATATTTGACATTTGCATATTTGTACTATAATGGACCACACATAGCGGTCTGCGTGAGCTCAGATGTAGTGTGCAGACCATGTGCTGCCTGAAAACAAACCAACACATATATGACATTTATCTTTATTTGAACTATATCTGTGTTAGACACTGTCGTATTGAAGTAATCGGTCTCTTGCATCTGTTGAGAATTAGATCTATAATGGAGGATGCAATGTTCTGTTCCCAGAGGCCTGATTAGATTCTCTTTTCTGTTGTCCTCCTCTTTTAATGATCTGTTATTAAATGAAGATATAATCTGCCGCACCATTGTATTTCAAGGCAGCGCTTCATCAATGCACTTTCTTACTGTAGCTCTGAGAAATTATAATAAAAAAACACCACCCGAGGAAAGTTTTAGTTGTACTTTGTAAGTTGTACTTTAATCATTTGACATTTTCTACACACCATGTAGGGTGTCAGTTTTGTTTCTCTCTGTTCTGTTTTTAGAGCCATCACGATTAAGGTGGTATTTGATACTGTGCTATCGTAGGAATATTCAGGTCAGGCAAGGCATCATGATTCTTGATATTTCAAGCAAGATGGCACATTATCAGTGTTTTGAGACGGAGTAGTTGCAGATGCTTACACGACTTCTTCCCTGAGAGGTGACATCCGATACTGGACTTCTGGCCCGAGACGGAGAGATGATACAGGAAACCAGCTGCAGGTGTCTTCCCCTGCATCAGCTACAGCGTGTTGGGTGTCATGCCACCTGCGTGTGGCAAAGTCAGCGTCCCGTTGAATCCTTTGTTGCAGTCCAACTGTCAGAGGACTACCCTGGGTGTTGCACAAAGACGGACGTGCTGAAGCACAATAGGAGTCTAGTGCAACTGTGACTAGAGTCAAATGCAGGTTAGGAGGAAGAAGGACTGGTTTGGGTAAAAGTTAGAAGAGGAGATGCTCTCTAAGTAGGGTCTTAGTAGGTAGGTAGGTAGGTAGGTAGTAGGGTAAGAAATGGAGCTCTTCCATCAGGAAGTACATGTGAGTGAGTGTGCAAGTGGTGGGAGCGTGTTGTTGCTAGTGTCATGGATTGGGGCTAACGGATACCCTGACGAGGGCATGTGAGTGAATGGGGGCAGACCCACTAACCACTCCAGGCAAGCACAAGTGACTTCAACATGACACGAGCCACTGACTGCAGCCAGTGGCGCTTTGGACCATCTGCCGTTTCACTACACAAGCCAGCAGGCTCGTTAGAGGGGTGTTGCAGTAGACACCAGGAGAAGATGATCAAGGTTTGTGTGTGTGTGGGGGGGTGGAGGGGTGGGCAGGTCATGTACTGTCTGGTTTTTACGATTTCATGGTAGGGAAATCAGCTTTAGTACTTTTGGATGCGTGCAGTTTTAACCAGATTTAGCTGAAGGTGGTGTTCCCTCATGCCCAGAGGGTGGAATGTGTATATCTGAGTATCATCTGTATAGCAGAGGTGAAATGAAAAGCCGAAAGAGCGTGGATGATCAGGCCCAAGAAGGTGGTTCGTTTGGCCTAGAGGAGGGTCCCCAGCACAGAGGCCTGGGGCACCACTGGAGGGGACAAGAGGTCATCCAAGGAACAGCTGCAGTTATTGTAGATGACTTCAGAGATGACTTCAAGAATCTGCAATAAGTCTAATTCTGTGACAGAGGGAGTATTAGAATCTCTACAGATGACGTGTCATCTCTGTACTTAACGCTTTAGTGAAAGCATTAACGCCACAGTAAAGCATTACCGTTTGTGTTTCTCTCGGCCTGGCGTACACTATACGACTTAGAACGGGCAGTTAATTAAGTACTTTAGAAAATGTGGCACCTGCTTTGCTGCGCTCTACCCCTCCCAGTGATGCTTTATGGTGTCCTTGCTCTGACTAAGCAGTCTGTGTCCACCACCCACACCCCCCCCCCCCTTTCAATCTCCCCTCTCCTCCTCCTCCTCCCTCGTCTTCCCTCTTGTCCCCTTTTTTCTCTCTCTCCCTCTCTCTCTCTCTCTGCCGTCTACTCGCACAGCGCTGGGCATTCATCCAGGACCTCCTAAAGCCCTCCTCGCAGGCCTGTCCTTCCCTCTAGTTGTACCCCCCCTCCCTTCTCTCATTCATCATTTAGCTGCCTTTCTGTAAAAATGTCAGTGATGAACAACGGGAGGATAGTAAACACGCCTTCATTTTGCAGAACAATCCACGCCATTAATATGCAGTGCGTGCCTCAAAAAAGAAAAGTGGACCATAACCCCCGCACTTGTCCTCGTAGCTCACCCTGTCTCCCGATCACTCGAGGTGTCATTTCGCCCCGGCGATCCTCGTGCATGGGGAGGGAAAAGGCCCTGCGACAGCGAGGGAGCCTCGAGGCCCTGAGGGCCGACACCGTCTGCCGTGCTATTGCTAGGCTGCGGCACTTCATCCGCCCCTCGCTTCAGGTCTTTATTGCCGGGGAGATAACACGCGGCGGTGGAATGCACGCTCCTCTCGAGCAGCAGCAGTAAAAGCAGCAGGTTTCTGGACGGCCGACAAGCCAAACAAGGTATTGTTGCCGTGCTCCATTTACCATTTGTTGCTCTGGAGAGGGGCGCCCTTCAGAAATCACGAGGGGTGGGGGGACGAGGACAGAAGAATGTGCACTTAAACTGTGTTTTATTTGTCGGAAGGGCTTCGCCCACGACTGGGATAAAGTGTACCTCTGGGCTGAGCCCCTCGTCTTTTCCCTTGGCTTGATTAAAATAGATTAATCCACACGGGCGGGTATGCCAAGGCATGCGGGCCTCCCAGCTGTGGGGTGGGCGGGGCTTCAACCCTCCCCTGCTCCTGTTTACACATTTTTGGGCAGACAGATGTTCTAGCCGCTCAGGGTAATAACACTAACAGTGGGTTTTTTGCACGTGCTACAGGCATTTGGGAGATATGGTCCGTAATATGCGACTTGTCCCCTCGCTGACCCTTTGGCCATGAGAAGAACATGTGTTTTTTTTTTGGACATTACAATCCTCTAGATTGCTGCGTAGCGCTCCTCATCCTCCCTTTGGACAGTGATTTGTATTGATTTCAACTCCGTTGCCAGGAAATATAATCCATACTAACACACAGCGACAGAAGCACCAGCCAGTGCTCGCAGGCTGTGGGTGGAGCGCAGGCGTTAGTGGCTCTTTCTGATTCAGTGTCTCTCAGTACATCTCGATTAAACGTCATAAACCAGTGGAGGGATGTTGTGTTTTTTGACCTTCTCCCTCCCCCTGGTATACTCCACCCTCTGACTCTTATTCACTCTGTCATCCCGTCTCAGAGAAGAAGTGCTAGTATGTTCAGACTTTTTGAGCAGATCTGGAACCACATGTGATGACGGTGTGTTTGGATTGTCAGACATATATCGACCACCATAACACAATCGCATAAGGATATTTTTGCTGTTGCAGGTGATCAACACAACCGCAGAGGGCTAAACTAGAATCATGTCCTACGACACTCCCATTCCAATACTACAGAGTTGAATCAAATCACACCACATGCATTTTTGTGAGGACTTGGAAGACAGTCTGACCGTCCTATTGCTCGGCTGTCTGTCTCATGAAATGGTCAAACTTTTCAAAGCAAAAACAAGTTCTTGTCAAGCAGCTGAAGTCATTAGCGTAGCCTTTCCTTTTCACGATCGAGTGACTCTGTCATTCATAGTTTGCTTGAATGCACTATTTTTTTTTCTATTTTTCCGGCCTCCTGAAGTTCAGCTCTGTCCCGATCTCTCCCCTCGCCCCTTTGTTCATCATTACCCGACGGTCGTCCCCTCGGGGCCGACTCCGTCTCGACGTCTGACACACTTTCCATCAAGGAAACAAAAACGACCCGAATCTGATGTCCGACGGCAGCCAATTATGCCGTCTCGTTGTGGCTCTCTGATCTCGGGGAGGGGGAACAAACGGCCATTGTGACGGTCATTGTAATGTGGGAGCGGCATGTGCACGCAGGCACGCTGGGAGCCATCGGAGCCATTTAGCCGCCGCACGTCTTTTGTCCTACATCAATGAGAGACGTTTCGGGTCCGACGTCCGGGAGGGGTCACTCCGTGTCCACGAAGGCAATTAGGATTGATTATGCGGCTCCCTCGCTGTAATAAAAAGGAATCGATTTCATTGCAAGCGCACGTCAAACAGATTTACACTGTTGCACTCATTCAATCAGCAGCGTAGGTTAGGCCAGGCCAGGCCAGGCCAGGCCGTACGTTTGGGTCCATGTCTGCGGAGTTATTAAAGATTTAGAGGCTGGTTCAGGTCTCAGACTGGGCCTCCGTCAGTCAAGCATGGTGTGAAAGGCACGGATCAGCTGCGTCTCGCTAGCGTCTCCGCCCTCGTTAGTCGCGACACGGAGACGGGCTCAAATTTGTTCCTTGAGCCTGCGTGATGTGACGTTCACCTCGTGTTGTTTGGCTCGTCCGGGAGAGGAGCCCGACGGCTCGAGACGGGAGGCTTTGGCTCGTCGTAGCCGCAGTCGAAGTGATTGATGGGATTAGCGCCGTGTCACATAAGAACTGCTTAAGCCTGAGCGGTGGACCGGGAGCTTTACACCGGACTGATTGAGACTCTTCCAGCCCCTCGTTATTGTCTGTTCTGATCGAGCGTCCTGCCGTCACGTTTGTTCTCTGCTCCTTTGGCCGACACCACAGAGGACTGTCAAATCATGTTGTGTACAAGTAGATTAAAATAAAAAAGTAGTCCATCGCTCCTCAAGTAAAAATGAGCTTTCAAGAGGGGAGGATGTGCCTGCTTGTGTTCATTTTTAGCTTGATTCGCTCTTGTCTTCCTCCTAAATAATGAATTGCCCTTCATTTCCTTCCTTTTCAGTCGCTCTTTTCGATGCGTCTTTTCACTGTTTGTCCTCTTTGCTCTGGAAAACCCCAAGTTGTCCATGTTTTTCCACCTCGACATCCTCCCCTTGCGTGACAGCAGATGGACGGTTAATGGGTTCCCATTATTGAAATGGGTTTTTGTGGCTGTCATTAGGGCACGTCTTTTATCAACGCTGCCCAACGCTTTTAGATGTTGGGGCATCAGGTTTCATGTCTGTCAACCAAGTAAACGAGTCACAAAAATCAGCCATTACCACTTCCAACATACGCATACATGCCATGTAACGCCTCTCCTCCCTCTCCAGGCCCGCCACAGGTCTCTCGACCGCTCGACCCGGCTCTGCTGCATCCAGGCCCACCACCACCACCACAACAGCTGCAGGCAGAACAAAGCCCACCACCACCACCACCACCACCACCTCTGCGCCTGCCAGAACCGCTGCACCCAGAGGTGTCGCAGCATCCTCTGCTGGCCGGACCACAGTAGCACAGACCTCCAGAACTGCTGCTGCTGCTGCTAGGAAAGGTGAGATGACGAGCCATGCTTGGTCTGTAAGCCTGTAGTACCTCATCACTGCAATCCTGAAATCACGGCCTCCAGATTAGTAGGGTCGATAGATATTTCTTGATTGAGTTATTAGCCTTCAGAATGGTTGAGTTTTGTTTTGTTTTTCTTCTTAACATCAGATGTCGGTCGACCGCCTGCTACTGGTGCAGCAGCAAAGAAACCCGCTCCCTCGACGGGTGCTGCTGCAGGAAAAGCTGAGCCCTCGAAAGTCTCGGCCGTTCAGAAGGTCCCCCCAAAGGCTGCCGACTCCAAGGCGCTGCAGTCCAAAGCTCAGCCGCCGGCGAGATCGGCCCCCTTCAAGAAACCGACGGCCGCCGCTCTGAGCAAACCTCTGTCGGGCCCGACCCCGCCCTCCTCTCCTGCCAACAAGCATCCAGTGGGCACCCCTCAGGCCAAACACCCCACCAAGCCCACTCAGGCAGTCGTACCTTTCAACGCGTCCAAGAAGACCTCGAAGTCCGCGGGCCTGACCACACGTCCGGCGGCGAAGGGCGCGGCAGGCGAGAAGCCAAGGCAAGCTGCGCCTTGCTTACCCGCTGCCCCTGCGCCATGTGAGGCCCCTCCTCCCCCCGTCTCGGCCCCTGATCCCACACCACAGGTGGTCCAGGATCCCACTCCAGAGGTGGTCCAGGATGCCACTCCAGAGGTGGCCCCTCAAAAGACTGCTGAGAGCAGCCCGGCGGCGCCTCAAAGCCCCGTCAGGACTGAAACGGCTCCGCCCAAAGAGCCGGAGGAAGCCATCGCTTCTGTCCCGGCTCAGCCGACGCCACCACCCACACCGCCCGTGGCCCCCCCTCAGGAGGCGCCTGAGGAGCCCGTCTATCTGCTGTTGGACCAGACCCCCTCCACATCCAAAGCCACCTCGCTGGCGGTTCCTCCCATCAATCTAAACGAGGAGGACGAAGAAGAGCGCGAGGGAAGCCAGCAGGTGTCCGTGTCTGAAATGAGCGGGACCACGCAGCCCACAGAGGAGTCCCGTCCCGGCTCGGCCGGGCCCGTCGCCGGCTCGGCCTGGAGGGCCGGCGGCGCCCTGTTCTCCGAGCTGGACTCCGAGGACGTGAGCGGCAGCCAGCAGGGCGCCTCCGAATTCAGCGCCCCCGGCGTCCTGGAGGGCACGGAGAGCATGGACGACCTGGGAGACGGCAGCCTCAAAGGGGCCATCGACATGGAGGGAGCGTCGGCGGGCTCCCCCGACTTCGAGAAGGTGCCCGACATCCCGGCCAACGACTTCGACGAGGACGACGAAGACGACGACAACGACCGGGTGTGCGACATGGACGTGGGCTCGGAGCGGGCGGACGAGCCGCCCAGGCCCCGGCACGACAACGACGTGGACGACGAGGACGACGAGGACGAAGACGTGGACATGGCGAGCGAGGGGGTGACCGAGAGCGGCCTGGAGAGCTACGGGAACGCGGACGAGGACGACTTCGCCGAGGACGAAAGGCTGGACAACCTCAACAGAGTGGCGCAGCCGCCGCCGCCGCCCCCGCCCCTGCTGCCTTCCGCCCCCGCCGCCCAGTGGGACCAGCCGAACCCCTTCGCCGACCCATGGGCGGAGCCGGCCCAGCACGTTCACGCCGCCCAGCCTGCGCCAGAAGCCGGAGCTGCAGCCGCAGCCAGCCCCCTGGCCGACCCCTGGCCGGCAGACTCCGAGACCCCGACCCAGGCTCCGGCCCAAGCCTGGCTGGAGCTGGGATCCGGTCAGTTCCCCGCAGGAAACGTCAGAGACCAGCAGCAAAGCCTGGACCCCGACCTCTACATGGATCAGTTGAATATCGTCCCGGCGCAGAACCTGGCGGCGGCGGCGCCTCCCTCCGCCCCGGGGATGTCCCTGTCCAGCACGCTCAGCAGCGAGACCAGCACCCCGGAGGAGCTGGGCGAGTACAACCGGGACGGGAAGTTCCAGCCTCAGGACGAACCAGCCGCTGCCCTGTCCAAACAGCCCGGGCTGGAGAGAGGAGATGGCGACGGGGAAGAGGAGGAGGAGGAGGAAGAGGTCGAGACCCTGCCCGCCGACGAAGTCCTGGGCGGCCCCGCCACGGCGCCCACCTCCAACCCCTCCTCCTCCTCCGGGACGGAGGACGAGGCCAGCGACACGGAGGGGGAGGCGCAGCTGGAGGACTGTCCCCTGGGCAGCAACGTGACCTTCGACCTCCAGCCGGCCGAACGCGATCGCCTGTCCACGGTGGAGGAGGGGGAGGAGGCGGAGTCGGAGCGGGCGGACGCCACCCCCGCCCTCCGCCACGTCGCTGGCGTCCTACGGCTTCGACACCACGGCCTCCAACTCCAACGCCCAGTCCACGGGGGAGAGCTGCATCCGGAGCCCCGGCATCTTCTCCCTGGAGGAGCTGCCCGAGGAGGCCAAGGAGCCCTGCCTCCTCCCGCAGCCCCTCGAGCCGCCGCACCTCCCGGCGGAGCCGCAGTACATCGAGTGCGGGAAGCAGGGAGGCGCCGAGCAGGCGCCCGGGCCCGAGGAAGCTCTAGATGTTTTGTCAGTGGCGAGCACTTTGAAGCAACCGGAGGAGAACCCAGACAACAGCCAGTCTCCATACTTTTCCGCAATATGCGACAAAAACTCGGAAGGTAAAGTATAATCTCCCTAATCCTGTAAAATATTGCCCCCCCCCCCCATCCTCCCCTTCCCCGAAACGTGCTCCCTCTCCCCATGTCAACAAGCCGTAGTCTGGTCAGTGTCTAAAAGGAAAAAGAGATCATTAATGGGGGGAAAAAAACAAAACAGAGAGCAAAAAAGGGTCAAGAAACCGTAACGACTCACACTTGCCTCGGATATAGCATTTCTATAATGAGCATATGGCTTTAAATTCCTGTATGTGCAATAGCTACTACTATTTACTCCTGACGTGCGAGTGTGTCTGGGTTTTTTTTGGATTGCTGTATTTAACGTCAAATTATGGTGTTGCCCTGAAATGTAACAAAAATAATAATAAAATTGTGATTATTGGTCTTTTGAAGGTATGAACCTGAAATGTTTAAATAAAGATTAGATTTTTTTTACCATGATGCACTCTCACCGTACACCTTTATTGACATCTGGGCTTTTGGGAGTGGAGTTTAATGCATCCATCCATCCATTAGTCATCTTACTCGCCTTGTACCTCAACATCGTGATGGAGGGGAGCGGGTCTGCTGAAGCCTCCCCCAGAGCACGGCACACCTTACAGCTGCATCGACGGTCCACACACGCAACCACTCACTCACACGCCCCCGCTAAGGGCAGCTTTTAGAGGCTCCAGCTGACTTAAACGTGTGTTTATAGCATCCAGAAGCCACAAGACACTAGGAAAACATGCAAACTCCACGCTGACCAGGTGCAGGACTGAGCTGAACACCACTGACATACATGATAAGGTCTCCTAAAAAAACACACACACACACACACTCTGAAAACACTGGTACGTAGCTGCCCTCAGATCTTCTGATCGACCGCAAGATGAGAACCTCGACGCCCGGCGCTCAAACTTCGGCGACTGGAGCAGCAGCTGCAGCAATGAAGAAGCTTGACTCTCCATCAAGACCCAGAAGAAGCACCGGTTCCTCCTCCTCCTCCTCCTCCTCCTCTTCCGCTGCCGCTTTAATTTCTCTCCAGTCTTCTGTGGGGTGTGTTTGTCTATCTGAACTCTCTCCTTCCTCTTTATTTATTCATTATTTTACAGATTATTACGAGGCACTCCTGCTGCACTGTTTGTTTGACAGCACTGTATTAATGGTGTAACTTCAGCTTATGCATGTGACTGCACAGTGACTCTCATTGCTTTAGTTCAGGACGGATGGTTCGGGGTGAGCCAGATAGCTTGGCTCTAGCACTCTGGTTGGGGGATCCCCTTCTCTAGGCTGTCTAAAGCCAAGCTAACTCGTTTTCCTGTGACGCTGGATGTCTCTGAATGCATGGAGAGCTTTTGCATGCATCACCGGGTCTACTAACTACAAACTCCATTCACAGGTGTGAATATTGTTTAGCGTTTTCTGTGGTTGTTTACGTTCTCACCATAGTGGATAGTGATTGCATATACAGGAAGATGGCTGCTTTTTCATTGTTTGGTCTTGTTTGGCACAAAAACTCTTTCTTTTCTGGGTGTTTTTTTTGTTATGTAGGGGGGGAGAAAACGAAACGCTTAAATGCACACATTTTTTGCTCTCTGCACAAATTTTCCTTCCTGGCCTCCCACCCCCCAGTCACCTCATCTTTGGGTCACCATTTTCCCCCGGTGTGTTCAGTGTTATATCTTCCACACGAAACGAGCTGAATCCGACCGTTCCCACCACACACTGCTCTCTGTGTCCCCCCACTACAGCGTTAGGCTACTGGCAGAAATATGGGCTTGGCTTTCACAAACGCTTCCTCTGATTATTATTATTTCCCCCCCCCCCTCCCCTTCCTGCTTGTACTCGGCACCGCTGTCACTGTCCTGCTGCCTGTCACCTGTAACACCGCGCCACTGTAATCTTCCCTTCCCGCTTCCTCTCACACACAGGCTTCACTGCGCTACCGCACCCGCACCGCCGCGATCACGCGGCCCACCCCAGGGCCTCCTCCTGCGAGCCCGTCGCCCTCAGCCCCAAGCTGACCTGCGCCGACCTGCCGCCCCGGAGCCCCGGGCGGCAGGCGCTGAGCCCGCAGCTCCGCCGGCTGGAGCAGCACCAGAGGCAGCTGCAGGAGCTGCAGCAGAGGAGGGAGCAGCAGAGCCGGCCGCTGGAGGAGGCCGAGCAGGAGCGGAAGAGGAGGGAGGAGGAGGAGCAGAGGCGGAAGAAGGAGGAGGCCGAGGAGGAGATAAAGAGGAACAGAGAGGCGGAGGAGCAGCAGCAGCAGCAGCAGCAGCAGGAGGAGGAGAAGCAGAGGCGGGACCTGGAGCTGCAGCTGCAGCAGCAGCAAGAGGAGCTGAAGCAGAGGCAGCAGATCATGCAGTGGCAGCAGGAGCTGCAGCAGTCCAGCAAAGGTCAGACCGTGCTGCTGTCGCCCTCCTCCGGCCTCTGCACCATCTACGAAGCCCTGGAGAACAGTGACGAAGACGAGCGGGACGAGGAAGAGGAGGGAGTGAGGGAGCTCAGGTCGGCCAAAGCCAAGCAGCCCAGGCGGGACGAGACGAGGGCAGACTGTGAAAGAGTGACTGCAGAGGAAGAGAAAGAGCAGCCGTCCTCGGAGGTACCCCCTCCTCCTCCTCCTCTTCCCGACTCCCCTCAGACGGCCCGGGACGCCTCCCCCCCGGAGTCCCCCGAGCGGCCCCCGCCCCTGGACCTGGACTGGGGGAAGAAAGTGGACATCGTCCAGCAGCTCATCAACCAGACGCTGCTGCTGAACCGAGACGGCTGCTCCTCCCTGCTCCTGCTGCCGGGGGGCGCCGGGGGCACCCTCAGCCCCCTGGAGAGCAGCCTGTGGCCCAGCCTCCTCCCCCCCCTCACCCCCCCGTCCTCCGCCACCGTCACCTCCGTCAGCAGCTTCTCCCCCGAGGCCACCGGCAGCTCCCCGCAGGGAGAGTGGACGGTGGTGGAGCTGGAGACGCACCACTGAGAGGGGAAACACACACACACACACACACACACACACACACACACACACACACACACACACACACACACACACACACACACACACCTTCAGTTCAACATCTGTTGCCATGGTCACCGTCAACACACGCAGCAAACAGTGTGACACACAGATTAGTCCATGCACAGAATCATTGTTTACTTCTGGAGAAACATTCAGACCAAAGGAAGTAAATATGTCGGTGTTACATGGGAACGATTGCAATAACCAAACGGTAACATCTGTATTTCAGGGTGAAATCTTTTTGTTTTTCTTTTTTAGAAAAAAAAACAAAAGGTTTGAAGTGTTAAATTAGTGTATTGTATTTCCTGAGTGATCAGAGAAAAAAAAACTTGATTAGCTCTCAACATAAACTACTGGTGCTGTGAGTTCTCAACCTACAATAGATCCGAAGGTTAAAAGACAGAAATAATCTTCATAACAAAGCGACTTAAGCTGTTTTTTCCCGTTCAAACTACTGAATAAATTTATACTTTATACTGGTACTAAATTTAGAAGTATCAGCAATGTGACGATACCCTAGTCTGACGTGGACGAGGCCATGAGGTTTAAAAACCAAACACTGAGACAGCCAGGGACTTGAAACCCTCCTGAAATAAGCACATTAAACACATATTTATAGGAGTAAAAGATGTTTTTAAATCAAAACAAAAATAATGACTCTCAGGAGGTGCTCGTCCCTTGAGTCCTGAGTTCCAGGCTCCTCACATTCTTATCAGTCCCAATCTAACCCTCGTCTGGTGTTTGGGTCTCTGAGACTTGTTTTTTAATATCTACCAAAAGAAAAACGATGCGATGCTCTCCAATTTTAACCTTAAACTCTGTGAGCAACATTACGCGATGAATTCACACTCTCACCTCCCACATTTTCAGATCCAGGGAACAAAACAAACACCACATGAGGGCTAAATCTAGCAGCCTAGCACATTCCGCTCACCAAAGGGATATATATATATCTATATATGTCCTGCCTCGTCTATTTATTTATTCATGTTCCGGGGAGGAGGCCTTCACACTCCTGCACCTCAGCAGCCCAAAGCTTCACACAGGACCAAGTTCACACCTCCGCCATTCAGACTCGCACCTGAAACCCTGAGACGACCCCCCCCCCCCCCCCCCCCCCCCCCCCCCCCCCCATGGTGCACTGCTACTGACGTCACAGGGTTGAAACTGAAACACTTTATGCCAAATTTCCTGTGCCATGGGTGACCGCATCCTACCGTACATACACTACATACCGATGGTGCCAAAATAGCCACTGTCAGATCATGAGGGTTGAATTTTTGGTTCGGTTGCTTTATGTTTCTTGTTCACGATCAAAGCCATAACTGTTTACATTTGTCTATCACCTTATTCTATTCTATTCGACGGTGCACTACAGGATTGATCATTTCTAGTATATATTTAGTGGCTGCACTGAATCGCATCCATGTCTAAGTTAATGAACCTAGATCATGAAGGCCTAAACGCTACAGCTGCTTCGGCCTCCATTGGACGAACTCTCGCTCCGAGCTGTGGGATCTCGGCAGTTTCTTACCAAAGGTCTTACAACCATGTCATACACACTTCCCTCTCTCTCTCTCGAAAACACTGGAGTCCGGCACTGATGAGGCGGCACGTCTGAAGGGTGTGGATGGATGATGTTTAAGTGAAACACTGCTGAAGGTTTGTTGGGTGGCCAGCACTACTACTGCTCCGAGGGCCGAGCCTACGCTCGCCATTAAGTGAAACGTCTGACTATGTGATTCAAATGGAAGTCAGAAAGTTTTATGTGTTTATTGATTTAAGTGAATACGTTTGGTCTGATAGGGACGGAGATGAACCAGTCGGCACTGATTTGGCACATTTTATTTATCGATGTGACGGTAATGGCATAATTAAATGAGTGGGTGACAGTCAGGTTATTATTCTACAAGGCTTTTGGGATGGTCCCACACACACACATACACACACACACACACTGTTAATTTACTTGCTCTGGGTTTTAACTGTGAAGGTCAGAAGTCACTTTATTAAGGGACATGAACAAGACTGTTTAAAAAAAACAAAAAGGGAGGCGACGATATCAGGTCATTGTGAGTAACTGAACATGAAACTGTGATGAACGACAGTATGAAAGAGTGAGTGATTGTGTGTGTATGTGTATGTGTGTGTTTGTTGCTGGATGTAAATGTTCCTAACCGTGCCGTGTGTCGGTGTCAGTGACATCACGTCGTAACTTCACAGGTCTTTAGCTCATCCTATCAACTGTCGTGCTTTATTGTACTTCCTAAGTGGTCTAAAATGAGCGAACCATTTTAGATGGGTAGATATGATATGGTTAGAAGACACACACATATCACCACCTTATGTTTTATCTTTGTATCAACGCAAACTCCTTTGAACATGATATGTTTTGAGCTTCAGATAGGTATTTATGGCCTGGAAGCCTCAATGACATGAGGGTATATAATTTATTTAGGACTATTTATCAAAGAATACCATTCTTGATATTTAGATGCTTTCCAAACAGCTGTTAAACATCAAAACAAATGATGAAAAATGCTTTTTATTCCCTCCAAAAGATATGTTGTACGGCCTCGGGTCCGTTCCCATCGCTAGCTTGTCTGGCCTATCAGAGCCTAAGTGTAGCAGTTGAAAACAATATGCATATATTTATGCTCCTGCGTGTTCGTTTGCTCTCCAGTACACGACGCTCAGCTCATTTTTGACAAAGCTGGACTTTTAAAATGTGCTTTTCCGTGACCCGTGACTTCAACCGTGTTGTAGTGTTGCCATTTACGTGTATACTGTCTAAAAAAAAAGAAAAAAAAACAGAAAAAAAGACCTCCTGTTATCACGAAGGGTTAACTCCACTTTACTTTTGTAATTGTAGAGATTTAGAGCTATAGTAGCCCTTTAAGAATCCTATAGATTTATATTGAATAGAGGACGAAGGACGTCTGTTGTAAATGTAGATTTTATTCTTGTCGTAAGTTGCCTTCCGCCGCTCCCGTCCAGTCAGCGGAACCGATGAAGGTCAGGCTGAACACAGACGGCTGAACTGTCTGTCGCTTCGCATCAGAGCCAAAAGTCTCCCGTCCTGGATGTTAATTTATTGACGGTGAAGTGTGAAAGGCTTTCATGAGCCCGTTCAGATGGAGCGAATGGGCCCCGCTCGCTTTGTGGAGTCCAGATCATGGCAGCTCGTTTTCAAAAGAAGTCTTTCGTTTTGTTTATTCGGACTTTCCGAAATACCAGAAATCTGTGATTGTGTGTAATTATTTCACATGCAATGTTTCGTGTAAATAAATCTTTTTTTTTACAAAAAAAAAACAACGCTTCGGGATTTGTCTCTTAACACACTATGTTCAACTTGACAAAGCTGTTACAAACTCTTGTAAAAAAATATTCTCAAACGCAAACAAATAAAACGCCGCCACGCCAGGCACATCACAGTAAGCAAAATAAAACTGAGTCACACTTTCAAACAATATTTACAACAAAACAAACCTCAACACTGAATCGTGTTCACACTTTAGCGTTCATGCTACGACATCCTGAACAGAGCGGACGTTTAACCTGAGAAATCTCTTCAACCGATGAATGAACACACACACAGATCTGGGTGGGAGCTACTCGGCGGCCTGCAGCTGCTGCAGCTGTGACAGCAGCAGCTGCAGCAGCAGGTCTGTGGCGATGCAGCTGGGCGGCTCCTCGCTGCCCAGCAGCAGCAGCCGGTGGTAGCCGGCCCCGGGGACCTCGCACGTGATCCTGAAACACACAGTCAGAGCATGGAGGAGGGCGGCACCGAGCCCGGCCTGCCGACACCTGAACATGAAGTCGTCATAACCCGTCTGTCTCGGGCAACTAATTCTGTTTCGCCCCCTGCCTGCAGACAGTGTTTACTGAACTAGTTTCCCTGCACTCCAGCTGTAGTTTTGTGGATGCTAAGCTAGGCCTTGACGTCAAACATAAAGGTAACTTATTGGTCCAAACGCACCTGAAAAGAAGTTTTGTCTTTAAATCATCATAAGTCACACCAAATTTTCCGTTTCCCCTCACCATTTCTTGTGCGCCATATCTGCTGCTTACTTCAATTCTATGTGGTATACCAGCTGTGACGCTCTCGGCCAAAAAGGGTAAATAAAGTTCTCTGAATCTGAGTTTGTGTGTGGAATTTGCATGCTCTTCAGTTTCCTCCCGCAGACCAAATACATGCTTATTTAAAACTGTTGGAGGCTCCGTACTTCCTCTAGGTGTGAGTGGGTGTCTTGTGATGGACCGATGAACTATCCAGGATGTGTTCCCTCTGCGCCCTAGAGACACTGTCAAGGTACAAAGTGAGCAAGACAAGCTGATGGATGGCTGTAGAGCAGTTTACCAGTCATAGATGTCCTCTGTGCTGGGGTTGGGCGTCTCCTGCAGCCACTGGCCGATGGACCACATCCTCTCCGTGCCGTCTCCGCGAGCCCCCGGCTCCTCGCTGAGGATGTCCTCGTAGCACAGGAAGTAGCTAACACAACAGCGACGGTGCGTTAGCGAGAGTGACGGCCCCGTTCATCCAGACTGTGGCGCTCTGGCCTGGACTCACTACTCTGTGTCGCCGATCCTCTCCGCTTCCTCGTCCCGCTCCCCGCCCGTCTGCTCGTCTCTCTCCTCCAGCACGTCCACGTTCCAGCGCATGCGTTTGTAGAGGCCGGTGTCGGCCCGGGCCAGGTAAGGCGAGGCCTTACAGTAGAGGAACGCAGTCAGCCTCAGTCGGCCCAGCCGACTCTGACCGATGCAGAAGTGAGACACGCTGTGTGGGGGGGTGGAAACGGAAGAAAGATGAGTGAGATGAGAAAGAGTGTGAACACCAGAAAGCAGGAAACGCTGGTCCTGCGGGGCTTCAAATTTACTACGAGCTTGTGCAATAACATTTGGCTCCCAGATTAGATCCAACCAGCTTCATTAAAAGAAAAAGGCACAGAGGGATTGAAACGTGCAAACGGCATTTTGTAGCTTTCACGCACGGCACAAACTGACTGTGGGAGAATTTGAGTCTGTTCAGCCCTTCGTCCTGCCAGCACCAACTGTCCCTCCGATATTAAAGGTTTTACTGAATCCTCCTGGAAACCAGCGATGGCTTGTCTGGACACCAAACTCAGTGGAAAAGTCTGAACCCACGAGTTAAATGATGGGGGATCCAGAAGCCATACGCTGTATGAGTTCATTATTAGTTAAACTATATCCATCTTGCCTGTTCCCCCCCATGTGCCTTTTGGTTACTTTTTTTGCCCATTACAGGATGAAATTTTCAACTCATAAATGTACCGAACAAGAAACAGATTGATAATCACGTGTAAACACCCGAGTGCAATTTTTCTTTTGTTCTGTACCCGTTTGCCTCGGACTCGTCCAAACAAAGTAGGCCGTAACTGGCGTAGGTTAACACCAGCTGCTCCAACCTGTCACACAGCTGCTGAGACAAGTCCAACAGCTGCGCACACACAAACACACACACACACACACACACACACAAAGTAGTTTAAAATCAACTCATGCACGTTCAACTATGATGTTGCAGTAAAACAAAGACAAACGACTTTGTCGAATCTCATTTGAAGCCCTTTCAGGACCATCCACAAACCCTCCGGAGGCATATTTTAATCACAGGTTTACTCCGGGGTTAGTTTAAACTAGTCAGATAGCAGTACAACACAAATCGAAACCATGTACCCCTGAGTAGGTGTCAAAAGGGAACATGCTGAGCTGGGACGCGGTACTCCTCGCTGAGGACTCCAGGTGGTTGAAGAAAGGCTGACAGGCGTGCAGGAAACTTAGCACGGCCGCAGCCAGGGCTTCTCCCTCCACATGATCCAGACTGAAAAAAAAAAGAAGGGAGAAACGGAAATCAAATCAAATTCATTTGGAAAACACACTTAACACAATCGTGGATGCATAACAGGCAACAACTGAAACCCCAGGCTAAATCAAAGGACCTCATGGTCATCTTGGCAGCTAAAGCAGCTAAACTCTCAGATTCTCATGAAAAAGATTGGGCAACACAAGAAATATCCACATGGCACTGTTGCTTTTTATGGCCTCACTGCTGTTTCAAGTTATAATCAGCAACACGTTTCATTAAATCTATGAAGCACAACTATACAACAGAACTCAGATCATGAAGAGTAGACAAAGCTTGACACACTAAATTAAACCAATGGTTAGGTTTATTAAGATATACATTTCGTTGCAACAAATGACACAATTGTTACTCTCAATTACTCACCATCAATACATCAGACTTCTCAAACTATGAGAAGTCAAACTATCTAGCCTGAATATCAACAAAACACATTACCACATCAACCTTAGTTAAGACATTTTTAATGGCCTCAATCTTCCCAAAACTGATTTATCAGCATTCAATACCTTTTAAAACCCTAGCAGATACATTGATTGTGGAAAATAGTATGTTGTTGAGTTATATAAACCAAACAACTAGCCTAATAGATTAACGTAATCGTTGGATGGAGCCCTGGATGTTCCTGTCCAGAAAGTAGCAGAAGTACACAACAGGTGGTTCAGGTCCAGACTCCCACAAAGAGCAGTCTGCATAAATATCTTGTTTTAACTCAAGTCGACAGACATTGGAGTGGTTACCCATTGACGAGGCAGTCGTGCAGCTGATCGGCTTTGGACATAAGAAACTGGAACTGTAGGTGTGTGGTGTGCAGGCTGCCCTCCGCTCCCCGGGCCTCCTCCCGGCTGCATGCCGCTCCTCCACCGCAGGAGAGCGCCAGTGCTGCGTCGGCCAGCACCGCCAGCGGCTCCTCCGCCTCTTAACACGTACAATAAAACAGTGTGAGTGACTACACAACCGTGTGAGCAGAACGAAGCTCCATAACGATGCGAGTGGCTCCAGGTGTGCCCTCAGTAAACATGGCGGAGAGTGATAGGGGTTTTATGTTTTGTTTTTACCTCCCTCCCTGCCCGGCGCCTCCTTCGGGCCGCTCAACGCGAGCTGTCCCGGGTCAGAACCGAGCTGCACCTCCGAGTTTATCATGCTGTGGTTTTCAGTGACTGGGTGTTGGGTGTTACTCTGGAAACCCTGCTGGAAGTGACACGCGAGTTCCATTTCAGAGCCTCCACGCGCTTCGTAGCTGCGGGTTTGTTGATGACGTCAATGCTAACGATTGTCCACAACAGATTCGCTTATTTTAGCGATTATTTTAGAGATAGCGTATTCGTATGCGGGATTTATGATAGGAAAACACCCACAAGACAATTCAGATCAATCCATACTGGTATCTGTCGAGTGCGTTCCTGACTTATCTGACTTCTTGAGGGACGAGCTACTTAGCTTGCGGCCAAGCTAACGTTTACCTTGAACATCATCACCGGGTGAAAGGTCGGAGGTCACAATCTCGCGAGACGATCCCTCCAGAAAAGTGAAACACAAATAAAAGTTTTATTTTCGTCAGTATTTTTTACTCTTGCGTGTTGCGTGAAGAAAGTATACAATTAAATATACAACTGACTAATTCTCCTTAATGGTGATTTTCTCTTTTCACCTACACAAAATTAGGAATTTGTTCAAACAAGATACTTATCTTTGATGTGACTGTTATTTGTTAATTTTTTGTTAGTCACTGTTACATATATCCTAGACACAACCTCAAACTAACCAAATTAAAGAATAAATGTACAGAAATACAAAAAAAAAAACTTTTCAACACACTGTATGTTGCCTCACAAGGTCACTGATTGAAGTCCTGTACCCGATCATTTGCATTTTGCATGTTTACTCTGGTTTTCCTTTGGATAATCTAAATTGCCCTTAGGTGTGAGTGTGAGAATGACTGGGGTGTGTCTCTTTTGATGGACTAGTGACCTGTCCAGGGTGTATTCCCTTCCTTCATCCAACGTGAACTGAAGATGGGTTCAGCAGGCCCCAATATCACTGGGTGAAAACCGGGTAAGATAATGGATGCATGGATTTTCAATAGATTTTCAATAGGTTTCAATAGAATTGCACTCTTTTGACATAATGGTATACTCCTAAGAAAGGCTGAAAAGCCAGAGTTTCCGCAGATGAATACTGAAACCTTTAAATATTAATCTATCTTATCTTCTTTGTAGTGTATAACATGGATGTGTGCATATGTTTGCATTGTTCGCTCTATGACATGCATGATATGGCACATATTATTATCAGCTGTTCAACAAGCTTAACAATTTATCATTGACTCACTGGACAGCATTTCCAGTGTTTCAATACAAAGAGAGCAAACATCACCCTAAGCATGAAAACAGAAATGACATTGTCCACAAAGTCTGCAGTCAAGCTTAAGTCGGTATGTTAATACATCAACAGATGGTTTGACCTAATTCTGTCGGTCTGTCCTATGACTTCCACCATTGCCCCCTAGCACATCTCATGCTGTCTTGTTTATTAAGTTTACACATTTTGAAATGCTTATTAAATATGTTTCAAAAATATGATTCAAGTAAAGAGCAAAATATATGAGTAGCCTGTATATTGTAGATTGTGGATGTTGTGATATTGCAGTGAAACAAAAGAGAACAGCTGCTACAATACTGCAGCTAATGATCTTAATAAGGTAAAGCTAAGTAAAGTAAACTCGGGTTGAGGCACCTGCCTCAGTCCCCCCTCCAGAGGCTAGTGCAGAAATAGGCATATATTGGAGTACAAAAACACACACCAACCACAACCACAACCACACTTAGCATATATAAAGTATGACTTGGTGTGAGATTTGATGGTATTGATTGATGTTTTGTGAAAATGTGCATAAGTCCAAAACTATGTTTTATTGTATGCACCCCCGACAAATGAGGGCCATTGAATAAATAAGTGTGGAGGGATATTAAGGCAATCCTGACACTGTTATCTTGTCACTGACTGTCAGTGACTAAGCATTTTTCTGTGTATTTTCAGTTGTGACAGCTATGATTTGCATATTATCTGTGGCATGTAGTGTGTGTCCTGAGCTCCTCCTTCCTCCTTCCTTTTTCTCTGCCAGTTGATTTTCATCATGCAAACCAGTAAATGCAAATATAGTCCAGTTCAGATACACAATCCAATCTACTGAAGGCTTTCACTCACACCATTCAAACATCACCTATGATACATTCTACTCACACACCAACACAAATACACAGGCTTTGTAATAGAACATGCTTAAAAAATAGTAGACTGGAATAAAACTCAGTCATAAATAAAAACTCAGACATAAATAGACTTTGAGTCTAGAATTCACAACAGACTTAACATGTAAAACCTCACATGCAAATTTCTTCATTGTGGGGCTAATAAAAAAATATCTTATCTTAAATGCTCAGCTTTGATGCTGTGCTGCTCAAAGTGGTTTACACTAAATCAGTTTTATGAAGAAGGTGCTTTACATAGAAATAAACCCTATGTGAGCTGGATGGATCCCCAGGACCACAGTGGGTACACAATAATTTATCTTATTATTCTGACTATGTCATTCATTTGAGACACTAAATCATTATTTTGAGATAACGTCTCATTATTCTGACTTTCTACTGACTGCCTCACTTTAACCATGTATATCACTATTCTGATTTAC
The DNA here is from genome assembly GCA_029224185.1 of Karalla daura. Taxonomy (NCBI): domain Eukaryota; kingdom Metazoa; phylum Chordata; class Actinopteri; order Chaetodontiformes; family Leiognathidae; genus Karalla; species Karalla daura. The sequence continues at coordinate 5,696,557 of CM055189.1, read as the reverse complement.
TGATATACTCTTGACTGATATACACTTGTCTTTGATAAATATCTTGGAAAATGGCTGCCATAAATGGCATGTACATATCAGAAAATTTGCTGAACACAGCAGATTGTTTTTTATTTATATCTTTGTTAATACAATACAGTCACCAAAAACACAGGTAGAACACAAGAAAGTAGAACAATACCAGGGTAGCATAGAGTAGATACGTGAATAAATAAATTAACTTGAAACATGACAATTCCTTGTTTTAACTCGTTTTTTAGAGACTAAACAATACTTTGTGATTGGGGGAATTTGTATTAATGTATATGGTATTTTCCAAGTGGAAAAAAAACGACAGTCACATTCACACTTGTTGTTGACCGGTCTACGACAGCCTCGAGTCGTCTCGTCACGTAAAAAAAACACTCAACAGTTGGTTCATTCCAAGTTCCCAATGACAACGGTTACGGTCACGTGGTGCCACCCGTGCGCGCTCCCGCCGCCCTGCCCTCGACCAATGAACTGCCGCGCGAGGCTGCGCGGAGGAGTCGGCGTCGCGCAGCAGCAGCACGATCCGGTGTTCAAGTCTCCCAGAGCCCGGCAGTCAGTCACTGTAGCCCGGTACGGCTGAGCGGGGATGCTGCTCACACCCTACACCCGAGGACTGGCTCCTTAACCGGGCTCTCCCTGACTCCACACCGCGGGCTGATTAATAATCACCCATTGTTACTGGCTCCGGGCTACAATGCGTGGTTTATGAAGGACTGACAGGCGGATCTTTTTTGTGTGTGTGGCATGTGGTAGAGACAAGAGGCTGAGGTGTGTTCGCCTTTCACGGATGTTACCGGGAGAAAAGGAGAGATAGAGAGGGAAGGAGAAAGAGGAGGAGGAGGAGGAGGGGGAGGAAGGGGTTTTCTTTCAGTTTACCGTGGGCTGTGGATGCAGTCGTGCCGGTGCTGGGTTTTAAGGAGGGGAGAGGCTCTTAAGCTAGCTGTTGAATGAAACGAGCAATGAATGCGGAGTTAATAGTTTTGTTTTTTTGAAAGACACTGAAGACCTCTCTGTTGTTTTTTTTAACGTGAAGTGAGGGCTGGTTTCACAGCCGCAAACCACCCATCGAGGGGAGGTTTGAGTCGCAGGCGAGGCCAGGCGAGCCCAACAATGCGGATTACCTTTTGACTGTTTTTCTGCCTTTGTGTCAATACAGACTGTTTGGATAAAGTTGGGACGACACGCAACAGGACGAGTAGACGGAGCCTTTTCTGCCCGTCATCCATTGTCTCGGATAAAAGAGACGGACCGGGGGAGCTACATGTGCACAGGTTGTCTGTGGAAGAAACCCTAGAAAAATAGCAGCAAACGGGGCGACAGCGATGGCGAACGACTCCATACAAGTAAGTGGATGAAGTTTGGGTGCCCTGCAACCTGCCTGCAAGGCCACATGTGATCTGTCTTTATTGACCTGTAGACCCCTTGCATTCAGGAAGATCCTGGGTGGTCCTGGTTGGCTCAAACACCCTTCAAATGCCATTTCAAAAAAAAATATATATATATTTCAATTTTCTTTTAATATCTCTTCAATAAAAACCCTTAAAATGCAATAATATGTGCTTGGGATCCCCAGTCACACCCCAGTATTGTGTGTATGTTAAAGCAAATGTAACAATGAACACAATGAGATCCATCTGTAATTTCTGCACATATATATTAATACTTGGATGTTAGGTATTTTGTATTCTTGTACTGATAATTTTGTATCCCAGTTGGATAGGGTAACCCAACAGTAACCTTACTAAAGAATTCCTGCTTGTTGGGCTCCATTGAGGCTGCGCATGGACCTTTGGGTGGCTCCCATCCCCACCTTGAGAGGAACCTCTAACCACTCAGTTGAATTGGAAACAGATAGTTTGCCTATTGTGAATAATGAATGATGGGACACTTCCTGGTTCCACTGAGGCGTTTCATGCAGGGAGATCCAGCAGTGACCAGTCACCTTGCTGGTGCATTTGCCATATTGTGGCCGTCTTTGTGCCTTCACTGTGTTGTGTGTGTGTGAGAGAGGGAGAAAGGTTCAAGTAAGCAGGCACAATAGTGGTGTTTGTTATGAAACAAGACACACTACACACACATCATCCCCAAGTCCGAGTCGTGTAACATGTAATGTTACGTGACGTAGACTTGGTGGAAAACATGGGAAGAGACGTGGCTGACTGGTCAGTTTGTGAGTGTGGAGTCCATCATGTCCATGGTTATCTGTTAAGATACCCTCCTTCCAAGGTGTGGTCCTCCAAGCTTTCCCAAACCACTCTTTAGTGTGCCATTGCTACATCCCCCCCCCATGTGAGAAAATTTTAGGTCATTCTCAAAATATGTGGGAAGGGCAAGCAGAGAAATGATCACATCTTCCCCACTAGTGATCTGGATGCGCAAGCCTTTTCATTTTATGAGTTATCAGGAAACATCTAATGTATTTTCCTAGTAAATTTAACCAGTTAACTTCAGTTAGAAATATGTTTGCTTGTTTATCCGCCTCGTCACAATTAGGGGTTGATAGGTCTTTGCTTTTCAGAGTCACAAAGTTCAGGCTGAAGCTGCCTGGACAGAGTGTGTCATGGGGATTAGGAGGCTAATGAGCATTATGTGAACTTCATACCACTGTCTTTTCTTTGTTTCAAGTGGAACAGCTTGACAGACTGTGGTTAAGAGTAGAGTATGCATTGTGTATCAGCTGACAGCTGTAGACAGTCAAGAAATACAGGTGCTGTCCTGCAGGTGAAGCAAACAGGTGCATATTCCTCTTTTGTTTACACTGTTTTTTGTGGAACCTTGAAGTCAGGCAGTCAGTGGGATTACAAGCAGGTGCTGCCGACGCAGTAATTGATATATTCTACCGACAGAGCCGAGGCAGGGGTGCGCGATGACACGCACACGTTTGAAGTGGACTAAAAGGGTATGAGTTAAAACATGCTGCTTTGCAACAATAGATCGCATTCACATAGCCGGGGTTCCTCTTATTCTGCGTGTGGGTGTGTTAAGAGTCCCTTGCGTCATAAAATGCTGACTTAACACTCGCAACCCTTATTTGCCCACGTCCCTGACCATCATCCATTCCTCCTGGTTGGGCTTTTTCCATGTGCCATTATAATTGAGCAACGAGTGTTGTCTTGTTGTAGACATATTTTGTATATTTTAATGCATACTCCTCATTGTGTTTCAAAACCTGTTAGGTAACCTGTTGCTCAGTCTGTTTGCTTTATTGCCATTACAAATGTCCTTGTGGCCACTTGGAGCCTCAACACGGATATAATAAACCCATTTAGGAGTTGACCAATATTTGAGTTGATGAGCTGTTTCGATACGCCGCAATTTGCAGAAATAATTTCCGAGCTGTTCGGAATATTGTCCCCTCTAGAAAAAGAGTTGCGCAACGGCACCGTGAGTCGCATTTATCTTTGACAGTACACCGGCTTTATCTGTTTATGTTTTTCTCTCACTTTATCTAGATTTGCTTCAGGAAGCCACTCAGTTCTGCAGCATGTGTCTGCGATAAAACGGGGCAAGTCTGTGTGTAATTTTGCGACTCACTTATCCCACTGCCGTTAAACGCTTGTTGCTGCCTCAGCTCGCCACTTCAACCGATCCTGCAGCTTTGAAGTCATTCCTGGCTCCACAGCGGACGCCACAGCGCCTTCACGCTCAGTCCCAGTCAGAGAGTGCTCATATTTGATGGGAAACGACCAGAAACAAAAAAAAAAAGTCAAACGGATATGGCTAAATTTGGCATTGCTTGCTCTAGTTTTATATTTAAATCGGCCACCCACTGAGGCCCGGGCCTGACGCTGGTGATCCGGTCGGCCGCAAAGCAAGCCGAGTCGAGGAGAGCCGACTGCGATTAATGCTGTTGTGAAAACAGCAACCGTATAGGCCGATACGCGTTTGTTTTTTACTCAAACCTTGAGGGGTTTAAGGGAAAACCAGGAGGAGATCGGGCCTTTTGAAAGGAGGGAGGCAAAGAGGGGAAAGGCTGGAAGTGGACAGAGCCAAAGCACTCCCTTTGATCTTTGACATTTGACGGGTGGAGGAGAGAGGGGTTGCTTTCAGTGGCTGCTGGGTGGAGAACAGTGGAAAGCTTTATCCCCCTGCTTTGTCTACAGATCCCTCTCCCCACTAGTCCAGTTACAAGCACAGAACTAGTCGATGCCGCCCCGCCGCAGTCTCTCATTTGGTACTTTTATGTTCTGTAGTCTGTGCATCTCTTTCCCGTGTCTGCACGCACAACACAGCGTTGTCGAGCTCCCATTGTTGCACATCCAAGCCGGGCCGGTGGAAGTCTGCCCCTCACACGGCCTGCCGTTTGTTTGCCCCCGCAGGAAGACGATATTAAACAGTCCCCGTAGAAGTCTGAGCCGAACTGCGTCACACTTCCTCATAAAGGTTAGAGGGGAGACGAGAATGGAAGGGAGGGCTGCCTGTGGCTGCGTGTGTGTGTGTGTGTGCGTGCGTGTCACTTTGCTGTACGGTGATGTGCGGTAGTTCGCTGCACGGTGCGTATTCGCCGGGAGAGCCCGGACAACTGTGGCACACTCCCGCGGCACTTCCACGCAAGGTATTTGAGTACACATGTTCCTGTTCGCAAATGTACAAGCACACGGATGTAACAGCTGAGACACACACACTCACGCACACACACAGAGTCAGACACTCCAGGGAATGCATAGGACTACTTCCCATAAGGCTCAGCATGACGTAAGGAGACAGCTATGTGCACAAAGTAGGCTTTTCTCAGTGCTGCCCTGTGGCCACGAAGGAGCACAGAATATCCACCATAGTCCGTCGAGAGACCGCGGCACAGAGAGAGAGAGAGGGAGGGAGAGAGAGAGAGCTAATGTTCTCATTCATCTTAATACCAGGCGCCTCCGTTTTTATTAAACAATGTGGTCTAACAGGGCTCCGTACTCCCCATCATGTGATACGATCTCTCACATGAATAATGCTATATTTACACTTGCAACACATGATCATATTAGACCCACTGACTGCCTTTTACTCTCCGACCCTCAAGCAACCATCTCCGAAACAGTAACCCACACTGTGCCAGCCGTGGCACGTATAGAGGAACCGAGGACCAACGTATCCAAACTGTCCCCCTGGTCGAATAGACCTATTGTTTTCAAATTAGTTGGACGGATGTCTTAAATTACCAGACAACTGATAATGATGACTAGAATGGCCTTTTATAGTTGTAGCTTCCTCATCAATGAGGTCAGCAATGACTCAAACAAATCACTGGATCCTTAGATTTAGATTTAGATTTAGTTAAAGGTGAGGCGAAGGGAAAAACGTTAAGATGAAGACCCCAGATGAATAGGTGTAAGGGCCAATGGGCCCATTGGGGCTCAACCCAGAGGCTGGACCCCCCCACCCCCGGTTCCTAGTAAATCAGCCGGTGGCAACATCTTTGTGCAATCTGAGTCTACCTTGTGCTGATATTATGTTGAAGGTTCAAGTTTGTCATTCCACCAATGAGGAAATACACCTAGACTGGAATAGGTCCGTATAGTGGCTCAATGGTTAATGCTGTCACCCCACAGTAACAGGGTGACTGGTTCATATCCCCATCTTGGCCGTTCTGTCTGGAGGTTGCGTCCTCTTCCCAGTCCAAAGGCATGATAGATGGACCAAGACTGAAGTACTGTTCCCTTAGGTATCAGGCATAGAAACACAACAAGGCAAGTTTTTTTTGATGGTTTGAGTCTTGGACTCTGTCACTGTGGTTTTTCCTCCGTGGTTTTCCGTCCGTCTCCTTAACTGGGGGGACTTTCAGCGTGGCGGTATAGCTGCTGCGATGCTTGCCCAGTTCAGACGAGGGTAAGGCTTTGCAAGGGGCCAACGGTGGAGGACGGAGGGAAGGGGAGGTCTAAAGGGCATTATGCTGATGATGAGGCTCTGCAGCCGCAGGAGTACAATAGGTTGTATTGTTTGACACCAGCGGCCCAGATCACATTCAGTTCACTGCGAGTTCATTTTCCTCATCCTGGCTGGAACATGTGAGGGAGGGGGGGGGGGACCACACCCTGGACACCCAACCAAGCCACGAACCCTAAGCCACCTGCCCAGGGGAGCTCACATCAGGCCTGGTTAGTGCTTCACAGTCGACCCCGGCAGCCGGCTCTGTGTCTTTTTACCCCTCGCTCACGTCTCGCCTTCCCTCTGTGCAAACAGCCCATAATTCTCATGACCTCATAGCGATGCACCCCTGCATTCCAGTGTCGGATTGACCCCTCCTTCCCAGCCTCACGCACACACACACACACACACACTCGCACTCACTAAATACTGAGCTCATACACTGTCATGACATCTCTTATCACCCCCCCCCCCCAGGCTGGTGAACCCCACCAAGCTTTCTGTGGGAGCTGGGCGGGCTGTGAAAAAGGAAAAACTCCAACAGTGGTCATAGGGAAGAACTAGGTCAGGGCGGGTCACGTTTTTTCATCCCGTTTGACCAAACGGATCGCGGATAGTGAGTATGTGTGCGTCCTGGCCATATTTTGTTTTCAAGTTGTCATTAAATAGCAGCAGGGACTCCTCACGTCCCTCCCCTCTCACACGGGCCCGGGCCTTGCTTGTCAACACCAGCAGCCTTGCACCCATGACATACCTTGACCGTTGACCCCTCCTCATTATGGACGGGCCCCCGGGCCACATTCATCGATCCCCGGCCTCATCGCGCTCAGCGCTGCCCTGCTGTTTAAACAGCCACCCAGCTGGGTTAGCTTTGATGAGATGTGTAGAGAGGGCGTGTACAGTACAGCCTCCAAAAAAAACAAACAAAAAAACTGGCGACGAGGGCGAGGGATTTATGAAAGGATGCGTTTGGTGACAGTTCAGTAGATGTTCTACAGTGCAGCGACCGAAGGTTTGTTTCACCTCAAAGCACTTTGCATGTACAGCTCAACACGGAGCTGCCAGATGCTCTCAGCCCTTTCGATTAAAACGTTAAAGATGTTCTTTAGTGCAAAATAAATCAGAGAGCACTATGTTGTAATCTCTGGCAGAGGTTCTCACTCTGAGAAATATTCTCTTTGCCTTTTAGGAGAGGATATTTTCGGGCTTTTCGAGTGACGCAATACTGGAAATATGGCGATGAGGTTTACTTTAGAGTAATCCTTGAAAGTGCCTGTCGGATCCACATCTGTATTTTGTTGTAATTGATGAGGTGTTGATGAGCTGACCGTGCACGCCTCCTCCAGTAAACGGTTCCTATCTTAAAACCATTTTTCATCGTGCTCCACCCGCCCCGCTGCCTCCTCGAAGTGCACCTCGTTGTCATCCTTTCGCACGCATTGTGGCGAGCGAGGCGCGGCAATTTGCCCCACAGCGGGGGGGCTCGGCTGGCAAACAGGCCGTGAACAAAGCAATATCGGCCCACTTAATGGGATAGACCGGTCGCAGTTCCCCAGAGCTCACGCCGAAACGGGAAAAGCACAAGTGCGGCTTTATGTACGCCTCATTAGGCGGGGAATATCCGGCTACGTTACACTTACAGCTTGTCAGAATGATTTCATCTGCTGTGATCGATATGATGATGCCGGGCCCTCGCTGGGCTGTCCCACAACTCACCACTATGAGCTGATGGAGCGTGTTTCCGAGGTTGTCTTTCCTGTTCCACCATTCCTGGGATAGAGTAACATCTCTTTGGCTGCAACAATTTGGTCGAGATAAAAAATTGTGATCACTAACGTGTATTATAGATCTGTGTTTGTTCAGTTCTGCTACTGGTCAGAAACAGACCCTGGAGCTGGGAAGAGGAGCCATGGCCACAGGAAGTAAAGATGGTGGATGTGACTGAAATAATCCTCGACTAATTGACAGATTAGTTGCTCAACGAAATGATCATTGCGGCCCGAAACCACACTTCTGAGTGTAGGAACCATTGTGGACTGAGTGTACACTATTATTATTATCATTATTACTTTTTCTATTACTGTGATTTCTGGTAAGAGCAACCGGGGTGTGGTTTCTTCATGGTATTTTACTGACCCAGTCTGTGGACGTCGGGATTAAGACAAAGAAGGATAGTTTGGCTCCTACGGTTTTCTTTTGACCACAACTTTTCTTTGAAGAAACCCACAAAGGCACATTTTGAACTGGAGTATGAATTGTGTCTTTCAGTCTCCCTCTTAAAAGCCTGCTTTTTGGTACAAAGGAGTAGCTACAGTCCCAGCGGACCGAGCGGGTTTGGTATGAGATGTCCACCCTAAGAGTGATGCAAGAATGGTGTCAGAGCGATTCTTTGTATGAAAAGCCTTAAAGTGTGTCTGGCTGCCTGACGGCACCTCATCTGTAACTGCGTGAACACATCGGATAATGAAAGTCACACTATCTGTGCTGTCCTCCTATTGGCAAGTATCACACTAGTGTCGCTCCTATCCAAACAATAGGGCGCCTTTGCCCCGACAGGGACTTTCCACAGTTCCTCAACCTCTTGGGAGCGGGGTGGGGTACATAACTACCTCCAAGCGAAAGCCCAAAAAAGTATGTACGACCAATTTAGCGTGCGCTAACGTATGTATGTCCGTACGTACGTTAGCTACGCTAAATTGGTGAGACACACCCACAGCCTTTGTGCTTTACACAAACCAGAAAAGGCCCACTGGTTTAGAAGAAGTTTGTTGGAACTGAGTTCCTGACCAGTCTGTGACGGTACCTCTGTTTCATTCCGGCTTAAATCTCTCCAACCCTCGTTTTCCAAACATGCGTACATCGGAACTTTGGGCGTACGCACATTTTCTATCGTTCGTCAATACGGATGCGAGTGTGTGTGCTGGCATTGAAGTGCGTGGCTGTGTCAGATTGTTCTTATTGATTAACGCGGTGCACGTGTGGCGAGACTGCTCGTAGACGGCCCTTCATTGTGACTTGAAAAGTGACCAAAGCCACCAAAGGGAAGCGGTTACAATGGTCAAAACGTTGTTGCCAGGGGCAACCGGGTAATTTCTGCCACCAGTTTCAGCTCGGAGCAACGACTGGCGTTGTGTTCCTCTGGAGACATCCGTAGTGAGGCCGTCGAACTCCTAAGTGGTTGGAGAGCAGGCAACAGTCGCGAGTGTGAAAGCGATCTACCATGTTGGGCCTTCTGTTATCGGGCCTCCACTCCTCCCCCTCCACTCCCATTTTACCCTCTCCCACTATCTGTCCCTCCCTCTCCCTCTCCCTCTCCTCTCTCTCTCTCTGAGGCTACGCACCAGCTGCTATCCTCCTCCTCCTCCTCCCTCTCCTCCTCCTCCTCTCTCTGCAGCCCTCCCTCTTGTTTTCCAGTTTTGGTATGGTTGGACCTCGAGAGCAGTTCTCCACTGGGGATAATTAGAAGGAAAAGACTGCTTTTTACGTGATGTTGTTTGTGTTCTGCTGCCTACCAGCTAAACAAAACACCTCCATTTACTTGCTGCACACAGCCACGAATGAAGTTTGATCAGAGGACGGTCTGTCGTGTTGAAGACTGTGCTTTTTACCATGCACTTAAAACCAACACTACAGCTGCTTAAGCAAGCATTTAATGGCGTATATGCGTGTTCTTCATATTTGTTTTGCTGACTAAAGTAGACAAACATTTACTCTGTTGGTCGTGAGATTCCTCTTGACTGTTGACATCTGTGTGTGTGTCTGTGTGTGTGTGTGTGTGTGTGTGTGTGTGTGTGTGTGTGTGTGTGTGTGTGTGTGTGTGTGTGTGTGTGTGTGTGTGTGTGTGTGTGTCTGTGTGTGTGTGTGTGTGTGTGTGCGTGTGCGTGCGTCATACACAGAGGGTGTGACTTTCAAGATATAAATAGTCTTTGGGAGTTATTAAAGTCTCCCCACAAACAATCCCTCTCATTAGAATGGGTTGGAGATCGAGTTACACTGATAACATTTGGTCTACTGGGAGGTCTGGGGGCCCACTCTGAAAACTGCAGGATGGATGGATGGATGGGTGGATGGATGGATGGGTGGATGGATGGATGGCTTACTGGGTGGAGTCGCGGTCAGATCACTTTGAACTGCATCAGTTCGGAGCATAAAGAGACCTCATTTGTTATTTGCTGGTTATTGGAGATAGGTTTTACATGTCAGAGTAATTTAGAGGTTGTTGGGAGTTTGTCTGAATAGTAAACAGTAAAACTTGCTCAAGTCTTTCCTTGTATCCGATAGCTTTGTAACATATTTGTGTGTTGAGCAACATTGTCATTGTTTTCAGATTTTTAGATGAACCTTTTTTGTGACTCCACAGGAATAGTAAACACATCTACATGAGCCTGTTTTCTTTCTTTCTTTTTGCATTGCTAGAGGAAAGTGTGGCCATGTGTGGTGGAGGACTGGCGTGGGAGGCTCCCTCCTCGTTCAGGGCTTTGTTGTGTCACGGTTGTATTTTCCAGTCTGTATTTGCAGACCCTTCCCAGGTCGAGGCGGCGCTGAGAAAACAAATGAAGTCAGGCTTCAACATTCAGCATTATAGTTTCCTCATGTGCTCGCCCAATGGCCTGCAGTGTAAACACGCAAACACTGTGAACTCCACAGTCTTCTTTTCTTCTTCTTCTTCTTCCCCCCCTCCCTCCTCTTGCATATTTGCCTTTGTCCTGCATTCAGCATCGGTTTTAATTCGCGTCTGGATTGTAAATGGGCTTCGTTGCGGCCACAAATGCTGTTGAGCCTGAATGCAATGGGACTGGTTAAGTAGGGGAGCGCTAGGAGGTGCACCTGGGTGCGTTACCTGGAGGCTGTGGTGTCATAGAAACACCCGGAACACACCTCCGCCCTGCTTTTGACGCGGAGATAAGATCCTCCCCGTTTAGAGCTAGTGGTACATTCAGTGTCAAAGTGCAAACTGGCCGTGCCCTGTACCAACGCCATTTACATATTAGCACTCTTTTCAGGATGGTTCAAATGAGCGTAGGCTGTGAAACAAAGGGACAAAAAAGCATTTTGCTTTGCAATTAGAGATTGGATTGATATGTTTTTTTCCTCCTCCTCCATCCCACTTGATTAAATTGATGGCCACATTAAGCCATGGGTCCTCAATCAGACTCTTCTGTTGTCCCTAAATACTTTACATAACCTCCCAAAAAAGGCCAGTTATACGGGCTGCGACCCTGCCTGAGCCTGTTGGTGCTTTTACCAATATTAAACATGGGAGCACCGATAGATTAAACTACAGTTACGTAACAGGTAATCTCGATATGAACATAAAAACAACGGCCTTCCCCGAACTGCTCATACAAAACATTTTTGGAGAACTTTGGAGATTTAAGGCAAAAAAAGGCAGAATTTATGCATTCATACCATCTTTCCTCGTTCGCTTCAGACTCGGTGCAGTGTAAGACAAAAGTGTGTAAGATCGATAAGACTGTATGCATAAAAATACACAAGACAAAACAGAAATAGACCCATTCATCCCAGAGCTTCAGCAACTAAGTCAGTGTGTTGCAACACTGTGTGTGTGTGTGTGTGTGTGTGTGTGTGTGTGTGTGTGTGTGTGTGTGTGTGTGTGTGTGTGTGTGTGTGTGTGTGTGTGTGTGTGTGTGTGTGTGTGTGTGTGTGTGTGTGTGTGTGTGTGTGTGTCTGTCTGTCAGGTGCCATGTCCGCCTCTATATCAATGAGACAAATGGTGTAAGTGTGAGTCAGTAAAGATCTTCCAGCTGAGATCACGCAACCTCTGCTGGTTCGGTGAGCGTGTCACTACAGGTGTGTGTAAACACGCACACGCACACACACAAAGACACACACGCACACACAGCTCCAGACCTGCTGCGCTGGTCCCTGCTAATGCTGCACACCTGAGCCCAACTGTCAAAAGCATTTACGCCATCTGTCTCACTCTCTCTCACTCACACACACACACACACACACACACACACACACACACACACACACACACACACACACACACACACACACACACACACACACACACACACAGAGTGAGGCCAGTGAATCCCCTGAGTATTCACTACCTCGCTCTGTGGTTCTCCGTCAGGCTGAGTCTCTGAGTCTCCCCATGGGTGCTCTCTGAACACAACTGCCATGTCCTCACAGCCTGTTTCTGCCTGTGTCTCTGCCCACATGTTCACACACAAGTCAGACACAGTTCGCACTGTGTGGCACGCACACACACACACATACACACAGATTTTAACTGTCAGGTGTGACCAAGTTGCAGCGGGCTGTCAGTGGTGGCCCGGCTCAAACCCAAACACCGGTCCAGAGTTGCGGCTCCAGTCCATCCATCATCCTAGCCCACTGTTTACCCTCGACGCTCGCACTCGTCCAGCGAGGCTCCGGTCCGCCTAAACATGCCAGTTTCTGGACTGTGGGAGGAAATGTGAGCGCCCGCAGAAAACGTGAACCTGGGAGTGCACACACGGCTAGAATCCCAGTGGGAATAATTAACAGGGATTAAGACTTTATGGTTAACACACACACACACACACTCCATTTTGAACCAGACCTGGCAGCCGCGTTCATATATTATTTAGAGATTTAATCCTTTTCTACGTTTCTTTTTTTTCGCGTCTCTCTCGCGCAGTGCTTTTTGAATAAGGCCTGGCCTCTCTCGCCGCCCCACTCCATCCATCCCTCCCTCTCGCTCTCTCGCTCTCTCCCTCTCTCTCTCTCTCTCTCTCCCTCTCTCCCTCTCTCCCTCGTTCTTTGGCGGCCTCGCTCTCCCGCTGTTCGCTGTGAATCGCCGTCTTGCCTTCGAGCCTCAGGAAGTCGGGGGGGGGGGGGGACATAAATCAGAGGCGCATTTATTACATAGACAATGTTGCGATTCACGCTATGAAAGGAGGAGAAGAAGAAGAAGGAGGAGGAGATGCAGAGAGAGACGGACGGCGATTTCATTTTAGAAAGGATACGTCCTCGTCTCTTTCTGGAAGTTGATTTTGATTCTGTGGAAGTGGATCTAGCGTGTGTGCGTGCAGCGCCGTTTGCCAGAAGTGCTCTCAATGAACCCTCTTCCTCATCCTCCTCCTCCTCCTTCTCCACATGTGTCTGATGTCTGTGCGCTTGGCAGCGACTCCGTCCTCCCAGCATGCTCTCACATGCTCTTTTATCCGTCCGTTGCCTCTGGCACGGTGGGTCATCCTCCCTCCCTTTCTCCTCCACCTGCTTCTTTATCACGTTCTGGCTCCCATCACTCTCACTCCTCCTCCTCCTCCTCCTCCTCCTCGGCCTCCTCCCTCCTGTCTCTCCAGCCGTCCACCTCCCTCGGCCTGTGTCTCTGCTCAGAGGCGTTCTTGGCCTTTGTCCGTCTCGTGGGGAAGGGTGTTGTCCGTCTTTCTCCTGCTCTTTGCTGCTCTCTCATCCCTCACTGAGAGAAAGAGGAGGAGGAAACCGAGGCTCTGTGAAACTAAAAAGGCCTTCAGAAAGCGGCCTTGGTTTTTGTCTGCAAAGTGGGACAGACTCGTTTGTCGGTCACCTCAGTTTCCCATAGCGTCTGGCAGTGCATCCCTCCATCCATCCAATATCTCTGCCGCTTTGTGAGGACTCAGCCGGAGCTCATCTCCAGGTCACAAGGAAGCAAAGGCTGGAAATGTACCTAAGACAGGTCACACACATTATTAATCAGGGGCAATTTTTTTGGACCCTGGGAGGAAACAAGAATGGCTGTTGTCTCTTTTTATTATTTATTATGAAAAATCTAATTACTTTGTAAATCAGGTAGTTGATAGATGTTGGTTTGCTTGGATATTTGTTGCATAGTCTGTTCTAAAAATGGCGGAAATGTTCGTTCCTATTCTACAGAGGCCGGGATAAGTCCTCACCTCCATCCCCTGTCATTTCTTAAAATCCTATGCTATCCTATACTACATATACTGCTCTCATACACCACACATTTACGCCGTATTCAGCTCAAGTGAAGGGAGACGGAGCTGACCAAGCTGAGTCCAGGAGGAGAGAAGACCGGGGCTTGGAAAACATTCAGATTCGTATGAGCAGATGAACTGCGAATCACCGCCTCTCTATCTCTACCTTGTCGAGTTAATCTCACCGTTCGCATTCTGTGAATTCATCAGCCGCCGGGACAGCCCGAGACTCCTTATCGTCGACGTGCGCGCTCGGAATAGATCCTGCCTCATCTCTGTGGCATTCTCAACATGTTCGCTGGAGGTTTTCTGTGGGGCCCGCGCAGCCAAATGCCTCTTTTTATTTGTTTTCGCTCTTGTTTTTTGGAATCCAGGAAGTTTACGACTTTGACTTGTCTCTCTGCATCAGCGTCCTCTCGGCCTCTCCTGGTTTACCTTTCCTCTCTTCCCTCCTGATATTTTCCCTGCCGGGTCCGATGCCGTCACCGCTCAGGCGTCTCAGGAATGCCTCCAGATGTTTTCGTCGTATGACTCAGCCAAACACACACACACACACACACTCACGGACACGTTTCCTGTCTTGTACGCCCTGCGAAGCAGACATGCTTTTGACTCCAGGTGGAAGTCTGTATCCGACCTCTGCACCCGGGTCCGTCCTCAGCCGGCCGACCCCGGATCGGCTCGGGCCTCCCCTCCGCTCTCAGACCCTCTGACGGATCCAGGGCCGACGTCCCGGGGCCGTGCCACGCAGCCAATGGGCCGTGCAGCCCCACTTCTTTCTCTTCCCTTTAGAGTTAGCGCGCACGCTGGCGGTAGGGCTGTCTGTCCACGGAGCTCATCTCGGACCGCTACCCCCCCCCCCCAGACCTGTCAGAGCGATTCCCCCGCACATCTGAAGGGCACGCTTTAACTTCTTGTCAGACGTATCTGCCCGGTATTTCTTTCTTTCTTTCTTTCTTTTTTCCCCATCCTAATCGTCTCAAGAGCGTTGCTCTTTATCACACCAGCGCATCGGCAACAGCTTGAGCCGGTGCCCGCAGAAGCTTTCTTAGTTTCAGTTCCCGATATGTGGCTAAAAATACACTTCTGTTTTTACATTTTTATAAAGTGACGCAGCAGACCTTCTTTTCTTTCACCCTCCCTGCAGCTGTTCCGGCAATACCTGTAATGTAATCAGTTCAGCTCACTCAGCCCGCAGATTAGATCTGAGAGAGAGAGCACAAAGTTGACAGTTTAATGAAAGCTTTTCAGCCACTTTTCTCCCTGAATACTCTTTGTCCTACACGCCCGTACACAGGCTGGGTGTCATTTGCCTGCATAACACACACACACACACACACACACACACACACACACACACGCACACGCACACGCACACGCACACGCACACGCGCACGTGCACATGCACACACGCAGCCGTGTTTATACCCAGACTCATAATGAGGATTAACACAGTAACACAGCTGCTCCCCTTATACCTGAACTGTGAGGCTCCACTGACTCAGTTAAGCATTGTTGTGATATAATCCAACCTAATGTGTGCTGCAGCTGATTATTGTTTTCAGAAGCCTCGAGCCGCCTTGATGTTTCTCTGCTGAGAGGAGCGGGACGTGGTCGGCTGTTCACCGCGGCCGAATTGGACTTGTTGTGATGAAGCTCGGGTGACACAAACAGGTCCACGGTTCACGTCCTGGTGGGATCGAGGGCCTTTATGTGTTTTCTCCAATAAACGTGTTAATGTTAAGGTCGAGCAGAGGCTCTTAATTGCCACCTAGGTGTGAGCTGACTGGGGGCCTATCCAGGGTGTGTATGGATAGAGGAATGATGGGAAATATGAACATCGCACAGTTTGTTTTTTTTCCCAGAAGTGCATTTTTCATCCGTTTTATTTCTCGGTAAATGACACTCAAGTCAGGGGTCAAACCTGACTGACTAAGCCACTGCACCCATCTTCTGAGTTAGGGTTCGGGTTAGTAATTTCAGGAAATGACTAACCTATAACGGGGCTGTATGGATTTCTAGGCTCCATTTTTAGCGGTTAAATGATTGCGAAACCTGTCAAACCACAGACAGGACTTCCTGCTCCAGTCCACGTCCAGTCAACATGAACCGATGCAGTGACTCAACCTGCTCCATTAGTTCACCACAGCGTCCACGTTCGGCCTGAAGCTCTCTGGTCTGTTCTCTGGTCTGCTCTCTGGTCTGTGCTGGCTTCTGCTGTCTGTCGGGGAGACGTACGCCTGCCACGGCCGGTTACGAGGTATCCTGGAGGTTATGAGAAAGAGCCCCCCCCCCCCCCCGCCCCCCGCGGGGATAAATCTCCAGCCACGTCGCCACGTTGTAAAACCCACTGTTCCACGCCGTGTTTACATTCCCACCTGGATCCATTTCAGACCTCTCCCGAAAGGTTTATGTCTGCGTTTTCTCTTCCCCTCCTCCTCCTTCTCCTCCTCCTCCTCCTCCTCCTTTTTTTTCTGTGCACTATCCAGAGGATGATTGACAGCGGTTTCCCCCTGACTCAGCAGGGCAGGGATTGGATGGTGATTGATAGGCGTCTGCCCCGCTCTCTAAGCGGGTCTGGGCCACAGAGTGACTGGCAGATGGCTGGCTGAGCCGAGCCCCCCCCCCCCCCCCCGCCCACCCCCCTGCTGTGTGTTTACTCTCTGTACCCTCCTCTCTGTCTCTGTCCGTCCCTGCCTGTTCCAGAAAAGATTCACTGGTTATGGATTGGAAGCTGCTTCGCCCCGGGCAGACTGTTTACATCCCCACCTGGGGGATTGTTTGCCGTCCAAGCATCTACCTCTGCGTGCCGAGCCCTGCGTAATTGATCGTAAACATCTTAACGTCCTCGGTCTCAGAGGGTCGAAGCCATTTTTATTTCTTAATTCTATCTGTTCACTCATCCATCATCTTGTAACCTAATGGTGGTCTCCATCACTGTCGTATATGGACTCTCCAATCCACCTTAATGTGTGTCTTCTATGCTGGGAAGAAGCTACACTACCTGGAGAAAATCCATAAGGGAGGAGATACAAACTCCCGGGACCTCGTTGTGAGGCTACAGTGCTAGCAACACCTCAGCCTAGATCCCAGATCACTGATCTGATCACTCATCAAACAATACATGTGAAACCTTCATTTTGAAAATGGTATTGGGACAAAACAACATCTTGGCAAAATTATTCAATATGAAGACGTGAAAAACGCATTGAAACTACGCCACATGTGCTGGGCAACCTGGTTAATGATTTCTCTTCTCTGGTTCTTTCTAACCTGTGAGTAAGCAAAAGATGGATATAATTTGTTCATTTATTTCATATTCAAGTCATAGCTGAACACTGGGCTTCTTTTAGATCAGACTTGAGTAGGAGATGACACATATTCACAGGCACGAGAGGGTGCGATATAGTGTTTGGTCTGACAACTGAGAACGTCCTGGAAAAAGAGACGCAAGCCCGGCTCGAAATCCAGCACCAGGAGTCCATCGGGCCGCTAAACCCACGCTTCCCATCCATAAAAATCCCTGATGACATTTGGCGAGTGAGCGCATCATCGAGAGTGGGGTCGTCAACATGGCTTTGGCACATTTGATTTGATTTATCTGATCCGATAAGGAGAGGGACTTCCCTGACGGGGCCCGGATGAGGTCACGGTCACGGGGCAGGAAGCTGGAAGGCGGCCCCAACAAAAAGTAGCCGTCTCATCTAGTTAGATGATATCTACCTGGCCCGAGAGAGCCGCTGACTCCAAGCCGTTGTCTGCCCTGAAACAAACATGACTCACTGATTCCAGACGTTCCGGCTGTTTCTGACATCCACAGAAATCAGATGAGCATTATCGCCAGAGTGTTTTTGTTGCCCGATGTTGCGAAGTAACTGATTTGTTTGTGTGAGTTTTAATCTGGGAGAGAACCAGGAGCGTTTGGTGTGACAGGCTTGTATAATCGGGGTTGATTTTCATTGCAGTTTTCTTGTTTTTTTTGTTGCAAATTAAAAGAAAAAATATTTCCGGAAAAGACTTATTTCAAAAACTTCCATTAAGACCTTTTTTTACCCGTGACATCCCATAGTTTTCCGAAAATCTCACACTGTGAGACTCCACTGGAAGGGACATCCAAAACATTGTTTTATCTGAGTTTTAACTTGATTTTAGAAAAAAAAAACCCTCCTGTTGGAAGCCAAATCGTCATTTGACCTCATAAATCATGTAAACGCAAAGTGTTCCCATTCCGCTTTTGCGATGAACGTCTGAAACTTCTAAGGCAGTTTTTATTGCGGTATTTAGCTTTCCCCCCTTTCTAGCGGTCAAGGAAAAACCCTCCCAGCAGTCATCCATTACTCCCGTCTCGATCTGTTTTGAGGCGAAGCGGGGCCTGCTGCCCGCCCACTCTGTCACTCAGGTGTAATGGATGGATGGATCTGGCGGCCACGCTTGTCCTCTCGCTAACAAGTTGGACGCGGATCAGAGGGAAGAGTTTCCTCCGCCACTGCCAAGCTGCCTGGGGCCCGAGCCGAAGCGGCGAAGTGGCCAGCGGAGGGGGAAACAATGGCGCGCAGGTTCAGCCAACTTTGTCTATCAGGATCCAGCCACCACAATGAAACAAACCAAATTCTGTAATTCAGCCCATTTGGTTGGATTTGCGATTGAGAGTCTCACTGGATTTGATGGAGATGGCCCCCTGCTCAAGCTGCTCGACCTCAGATGGGTGGATGGATGGATGGATGGATGGATGGATGGATGGATGGATGGATGGATGGCGTTTGTCTATGCTGGGTGTGGTCAGCTCACCTTGTTCCGTTTCTAGTAATGGCGGCCATGTCTTTTCCACCTTAGCTAATGCGTACAGTGTAAAAATCCATACATGATCTGAGTGTCTGCCGGTGCCCGTCTCCAGTCCAACACAGCAGCTAATCTGTTGTCCTCTACCTCTTTTTGGTCCTTTTCTTTCGTTGTCCACCTTTTGTTTCTACCATACAATATTACATCATTTATTTGCCACTAGAATAGAGATGATTTTATACATAATCTCCTGGTTTGCTCTTGCTTCAAGTGGTTATGTAAAAACTGGACTTTGGGGGAAGTGCTGTTTGTGAGCGCATATATATATATATATATATATATATATATATATATACATATATACACACACATATGTATGTATAAAGGACTTAAAGCGCTTTTGTCTGGCCACTTGAGCAAATATTTGTCTGGCACGTTATAGCTGCTGATTCTCTGCTCATTTCTTTATCCTTCCCCTCTCTCTCTCCCTCTCTCTGTCTCTGTCTCTGTCTGTCTCTCCTTCCCTCTCTCTCTGTCTCTGTGTCTCTCTCTCTCTCTCTCTCTATGCTTATTTGTCTGTTCAGCCGGCTACAACCCTGTGACCCTCTCGGCTGTGCCTCATCCGCCTTTCTCCTCCCTCTCTTCCTGTCCCCATGCCGCTCTGTCTTTGTTTGCCTTGTCTGTCTTTCCCTTTCTCCCTCCCTCTCTCTCTCTCTCTCTCTCTCTCTCTCTCTCTCTCCCTCTCTCTCTCTCCCTCCCTCTCTCTCTCTCTCTCTCTCTCTCTCTCTCTCTCTCTCGAGCGTGACTAGACAAACTCCTGTTTGCTCTCGCCCACTGTATGTTTTTTTCCAGCCTCTGTTGCACATGAGTGTCCATTCGTATTATAACATCACTTTACCCACAAAAGTAATCCCTCGCCTGAGTTTAACCTCATATTACATAATGGAAGTCCAGAGGATTTTATTTTATTTAGTTTATAGTTCTTCTTTTATCCACAGCAAGTTCACGTTTGTTTGAAGTGTCAGTTTCATAAATGTGGGACGGTGTATTTCCCTGCTGTTTTGTCTTCTGCCTCTGTCATACAGTGTGTGTGTGTGTGTGTGTGTGTGTGTGTGTGTGTGTGTGTGTGTGTGTGTGTGTGTGTGTGTGTGTGTGTGTGTGTGTGTGTGTGTGTGTGTGTGTGTGTGTGTGTGTGTGTGTGTGTGTGTGTGTGTGTGTGTGTGTGTGTGTGTGTGTGTGTGTGTGTGTGTGTGTGTGTGTGTGTGTGTGTGTGTGTGTGTGTGTGTGTGTGTGTGTGTGTGTGTGTGTGTGTGTGTGTGTGTGTGTGTGTGTGTGTGTGTGTTTGTAAGAGAAATCAGCTGGTGTCAGCATTCCCAACTACAGAACCCAGCCTTTTTATTTTCCCATGACACAAGTATGCACTGACATGCAGTCAGTGGTCCAGTCCCTTGTGCTCGTTCTCTTACTTGTTTGTCTTTATGTTAGCTTATAAGTTAATTATCTTAAATTCATTGTGGTTAGGGTGAATCCATGCTTAATGAGGGTTAAGTTAATCTCCTTTATGAGGAGATACCCAGATCACTTGTTGTCATGAATTAGTTTTATAAACCTTAAAAAAAATGTCATAAACATGGAGTGTGTGTTTAATCAGTTACTCAATGGACTCTGTGCATGCAATGCATTAACATTAACATGATTGACATATTTCCCATAACTGTGTATAATAACTACAGTGTTGCAGAAACAAGATCTCTGATTGGTGTCAATGGTTAAGACTACAGGTTATAACCTATTATAACCTGTTATAACCTGTGCCATGACTTTGAGTGGTCATGAAGGCTGGAAAAGCGATAAATAAGAAAAAGTTTGCCGTTTTGGTGAATGAGGAAAGATCATAGAGAGATAGATATACTTTATTGATCCCAAACTGGGAAATTCTTGTGTTTGAGTAGCATGTCGACACATAAATGAAATGATCTGACTAACAGGGATGTGTTAAGAAGGGAGAGGCGGTTATAGGCATCGACCCGTTCGCCGTGATTTGTTTCTTCTACTTTTTTGCACTGCCACCGAGTCTGTCCTCCCGACTGGTCGCCAACAATGGCATTTTGATGGCGAGTGTCATTTTCCAGTTGAAAATGACTGGGACTGTGGGTGGAGTGCACTGGAGAGCACACCCTTTACAATAACACAGGCTCCGGTCAGAAGTGGGTGGAGCTGTGTGGCCTCACCCCCCCCCCCCCCCTCCCCTCCCTGAAGAGACTTGTCCTGTGCACCACTGGCCTGGAGAGCCGCAGTGGCTCAAGTGTGGACATGTGTGTGCGTGTGTGTGTGTGTGTGTGTGGGGGGGGCTTCATTAAATGTGAATATCTGCGCTCCTATTTTCGTCCCACGTCATGTACGCTTGCACGGCCGCGCCTTTCCATGACCTCTGTGCGGACACTGTCTCCGCGCTGAGCCGTCATTATCGCTCAGTAGGAAAAGTCCAGGCATTGTCCTCACACGGGAGGCCACACACACGCGCGCACACACACACACACTCACACACACACACACACACACACACACACACACACAGAGTCACACAAAACTGCACTTGAACCCACGTTTTTTCCTCGTCCTGCTCTGTCCAGCCCCGGGCCGCTCCACGCTGCTCACACGGTCTGATCGAATTAGCCTCTCTTGGCGCCGTTATCTATTGAATTAGCTCATCATTACTTCCACGGACGCCGCTGGTGAATGTTCCTCCCCGGGCTCGTTCACAAACAAGCTGCACGGGATGAGTCACTCGCAGCCATTAGCCCGCTGCCGTGTTTGCAGCGCTGCCACCGGGTAAACAACCCCGGGACGCAAACCAGGGCTGAGCCGCTCTGACCTCTCCCCGTCTGTGGCTGCGGCTGAGCTCCTCAGTTCATTGACAAAGCAAGGTGTCTGTGACTCATCCTGTGTGTGTGTGTGTGTGTGCCAGGCAGCCTCCTGTCAACATGCGTCGCAGTTAACGTGACTAAAACACAGGTAACAGGCCGACACGCGGTCGCCAAACAAGTGTAATGGGTCCGATTTTTCGGATGCGAGACAACAGGTTAGATCGTTTCAGGGTGTCTGTGGGTGTGTTGATAAATGAAGTGCAAGTATTGAGTAAAAAGAAAAAGTAAAAAGTAGGATTGATTTCCAGCTCTCTCCAAACAGTTTGTCTGCACAGAGTCGGGTGTGTTTATATGAAGTAACTGAGAGTCAAGAGTGTCACTCGCCGTGGCCAAAGGGCACGTTTCAAATAAACGCTGTCTTGGGTTTTATTTATTCTTCGGAGCTTTGTTCCTTCCCAGCTGATCTCAGGTCTGCACAGCAGTGAAGTCTGAAGGCAATTAAAGATGAGTCTTGTTTTCGGAAGGTGTTGAAATTAACTGTAGGATTCCTCCACATGCCCTGCTTCAGTCACAAATCACAAGCGCTGGATGGGTCGCCGATCCATCACAGCACACGCACACGCACACACGCATACACGCACACACACAAGCAGAGAGCATTCATTCTCACAGTCACACCTGAGGGCAAATATCTTTAAACTGTGGGAGGGAACTGGACACGGGGAAAACATACAACTGGATCGCAAGTTCACCTGCTCGTTAGTTGAAGTAGCTCAGTTGTAGTTTAGATGTTAAATGTCGTTTAATTGAGTGTTCCTGTAGATCAGGGGTAGGGAACCTCTTCCTCAAAGAGCCATGTGGCTGCAGGTTTTTGTTCCAACCTATCCAGAGCACACAGACTGACCAGTCAACTGTCTGAAGACTCAGATCAGTTGATTGAGTAAGCCAAATCAGGTGTGCTCCTGCTTGGTTGGAACAAAAACCTGCAGCCACATGGCTCTTTGAGGAACAGGTTCCCTACCCCTCCTGTAGATAAATCACTGTTGCCTCACAGCAGGGAGATCCCAGGTAGGTCAGACTCCAGGCCGGATTGAGGGGTTTTTTTGTGTGGAGTTTGTATGTCTTCCCACAGTCCAAAAACTGTGTGTGTACGTCGATCGGAGGCTTTAAATATGCCCCTTGGGTGTACTGCCTAATATAAATACTACTTCTTATTTTATCAGTCTGAGACACGTATGATATTTCTCTCCAGTAGATGAGAGGGCATGAGCTCAGTTACTGGTATCATCACACACACAATCACTAGAGGTAGGCTACAACAGCAATAGCGCAACCCTGCAGCCTCTTTCTACTCATTTACCACCGTGATGGAGCATTAGATAACATCTAATGAGGCTCAATATTCATGAATGGCACAGAGTTTGTAGTAGATCCTGTTTTCTGCTGTTTAATTCAGCCGTCCAGTCTTCATCCTCCCACTGCCTAGAGTCATTGTTCCCGGCCTGGGCCGCTGGCTGTAAGGACTAATGGGCTGCGATTAGTTGGAAGCTCTGGACTCTCGGTGTTGTCCAGGCTCAGCTGATCAGCTATGGAGCGCTGAGGGATGAGTCGGGTTCACTGGGAAAAACGCACCAACCACGAAAGCTGAGGCCCCAGCGTAGATGCGTTAGTCCTGTAAATGGTGGAGTGAGGCCGAGCCCCGCCCTCGGCAAACACTCGCTCTTATGAAGTGTTAAACCTCACGTCCTTTCTATCCAGTTCGATGACGGTGGTTTGCTCGAAGGCGCGATTGTTTCCCGTCGTCCACCTAGAAGAGAAAGGGGACGACGCTGGAGCGCGTCTCCTCACTTTCACCACCTGGCTTCGATTCAGAGCTTGGAAAACGCATCCTTCCCTCGCCTCCACCCTCCGAGTAGCGTCGCCGACCCCGGGCGAGAGCGGGAGAACAACAGAGAGGTGTCACAAGTTCACCTCCGGCCAGATCTGATTAGGACGGACCTTCAGGAGCCGAGGGAAGACCTGGCATCGTGCGGTTTCTCTTTTTTTGTTGTTTTTTTTTTTTTACTGCCACACATCCAGGAATGATTTAGCAGGAGCTTTTACGGGCAGGATGTGTCTCGATGTCCCTCCTGTCCCCCTCTCTCTCTCTCTCTCCCTCTCTCTCTCTCTCTCTCTCTCTCTCCCTCTCTCTCTCTCTGAGTCTCCCTCTCCACTGACAGCAGCAAAAAAAAAACTCAGCAGAGGAAACAGGAAAGGCCTGAGCAGCTTGGTGTCGGGACGGATATCCTCTGTGGGAGGCGTTCCCCCTCCTCCCTCACTTAACTCTCCCTCTACGTCTCTTTATCTCTTTTTATCGTGTCCCCCCCCACCACCACCTCCTCTCCGCCCACAGCCTCATTTTGCTCTCTCTCAGTGTGGCACTAACTAGGCGAGCGTGCGGCCAGCGCATCAACCGTTTCTGATTTGTTTGGTTTTTGTCCGCGGCGTCCGTGTGAGCTATGTGTTGGCATGGCGACGAGGAGGATGAGGACAGCTCAGAGGTGAAGCCTTGTTTGTTTGATTTGTGTATTGTTGTAAGAGATTTGACCGCTCCTCGCTCTCTCTCTCTCGCTCTCTCTCTGCCGTCTTCCTGGCTCGTAGAGTTTCCAGATCTCACTTATGTGGCAAATTACTAGAAGGGGATCTTATAGAAAAACATGTGACGTGAGGAGGAAGATAAGCAGGGGGACAGCCTTGGTTGTTCACTGGCGATAAAATGCAACATTTTGCACAAAATGGGCAGCATAGGTCACATTTCTAACTCTCTCTGAGGATTGTGTGGGTCTGAATACAGCTTGGACGTCTGAGATTTGTTTTTTTGAAATCTTCCTGGTCGTTCCTCACTGCCCATTTGTCAGATTTTCCCTCTTGCTGTCACTATCGTCTCTCTCACTCACCCTCTATCTCCTTCCTCTCATTACCGCCTTATCGTGCTCACCATCTCTTCCTCGTCTGTCTCCGGGCCGGCCCGGTGTGTCCGTGGCGGGGATTTCGGCGCCCTAACCCCGAGCCTCTTTATCTCCTCTCTGCAGAGCGACCCGGGCGGGCTGTCGGTGCTGGAGCAGCTCGGCCTGGACCAGAACTCGGACTTCTCGGACTCGAGCGTGCAGCAGCTTCTGGACGAGCAGCGCGAAAGGATCCGCAGGGAGATTCGCAAAGAGCTGAAGATCAAGGAGGGAGCTGAGAACCTGCGTAGGGCGACGACCGACAAGAGGAACGCTCAGCAGGTCGGTCATCGGGACTTGTTAGAGTCCAGAGATTTATCTATCTATTGTAGATTAAAGCCTGTGAACAGTGGAAGCAGTGAAAACACATAAACTAGTGGGAGTGCAGTGATTTTTCAGTAAAACCTCACATCAGTACAGGAAACCAGTGCAATGGCTGCTGGACAGACAGCCGGTGATTCATTCACAGGAACTGGGCAGATCGACCCGTTCATGTTCGCCGCAACTTCATATCCTGCTCAGACTTTTCTGAAGGATGAAAATGCTCGTTTGACCACCAAATGTTTGGATCCTCTGAGCGCGCTCTTCCTTACCGTGAGGAAGGGCAGGAATGCCACACAGGCGTGCACGGTCACTTCCTGTGGCTGCCCAGTGCAGCTGCTGGGGGACCAGTTGCTAGAAAACACCAGTAATGTCGCGGCTGGTGGAAGGTGACATACTTCACGGATGAGAAATTCTTTGTGGGAAAGGGAAAAAGACAAAAGCAGGGGGCAACCCGAGTCATTCATGCTCTTCCTGTTAGCGTGCTCACGACCGCAAATCCCCAAAATCTGTCTTTGTTAAAAAGTGATGCAGTGCAGAGCACTGCTAACTCATTGTTATTGCTTGCATTTCCTCTTCTTACACTTATTATTCCCCTTCCAGACAGTTTTTGACCATTAATACCAACGTAACCACTGGGAGTACTGTGAAAAGTTTCCCATAAGAAATTAATGGGACATGGTCGGAAAAAAAACTGGCATTGTTGGACTTTTTCAAACATCTAGAGCTCGATGTAGCCGACCTTCATCTTAACACTCGGTCTACCAGGATTCTGCAACTACTAGAACTACCGTGGCAGTCATTTTGACTGCTCGGACATTATTTGTATATAATTTGGATTATCATTAAAAATATCTAAGAATAAACAGGTGGAATAGGTAAAAACACATCAGGACACCAAATGAAAACTATAATAATTGAGTGTTTCATTTGTTTAACTGACGCAACATAACTTCTCTGCAATTATACATGCAAACTCGAAATTCAACCATTTACTCTGTGAAGTAAAAACAAATGTATCCTACTTTCAAAATAGGTTGGTGTCATCATTAGACCTTAACAATGAAAATTATTAGCTGTTATGAACATTCCAAAATGCTGCGATGGCTGCCAGCCAGCTGAAGACACTGTTTCATGCCTCTGTGCTGAAGGTTGTGGGACAGCTTCTTCAACCAGTGGTGGGCTGAGTGCTCTTGTGGTTGACACAGTAGGTGCCACTGATGTTTCAAAATGTTCCACTGCCACCAAAACATTATTGCCTAATTAGTTTTATTTCATGGAATATTCATCTTATCAGAAATGTTCTCTTTTTTTCTTTTCCAATTTATGGCACACTTGATAGACCAAAAACCTGTCTATCAGAAAATCGTGCTGTTTTGTAAATTATTTGAAGGCCCTCTGCAATACCTACATAAAGGCTGAGAAGCTGACAAGATCACAGCTAGCACAGGCTTGCATTACAAAAATATGCATTATGGCAAACAATAGCCTAATAATAATGACAATAAGTCCTCCTGTAGGCCTCATACCTTGAAAATTAGCAGATGAAGAAATGATTTCTGAGTCACTCTCAGAGCTAGATAAAGCTTTTTCCAAACACTGAGACGTCGCTCTGAACCTGCTCCTCCATCAGATTCTTCCTCATCAAGGCTCTGAAGCAAGGCTAAAGCCTCCATTGCTGTCATTTTCTTTCTACTTGTCATGTTTGTCTCTTGGGTTTAGAGTGAAGCTATAACCATGTTTTAGCTTCACAGAGCATAAAAAACAAACAGACAATAGAGCAGGACAAAGAGCAGGAAAATGTAGCAAATAGTGAAATGACACCACCTGTAAAAGGCATGCAGTCAATTTGACTGCCATTGGTCATTCGAGGTAGAAACACTCAGATCTCTTTTGTGTTTTCAAATTTTAATGATAAAACAATGTTAGAATAAAATTTACAGATATTTAGGAAAAGTCAGGGTCCTATTGGTACATAGGGTTTTTTTAAACCAAGTTATGACGTTGTGAATTTTGAAAGCAGTCAAAATGACTGCCTCGGTAGTTCGAGTGTTAAGACACCATTCAAGCTTGAGCTTGGAGGCACAAGTCCACACTGTTGGCTTGGAGTTCAGCTTCTAATTTTTGATCATTAACGCGGAGCTGCTAAACACTGCTGCCATCACCATGGCAACCTCGATCAGAGGTTCCATCACCGTGGCAACCTCGATCAGAGGTTCCATCACCGTGGCAACCTCGATCAGAGGTTCCATCACCGTGGCAACCTCGATCAGAGGTTCCATCACCGTGGCAACCTTGATTAGCGATTCCACACAGCTGGTGGAGTAGCAGCGTTAGTAGTATTTTATTTATTTATTATATTTATTATATATATATATTTATTTATCCTAACTTCAAAACAATAAACATAGTGGCACCTCAAAACTTACATCAGAGTTCCCACACTTCTGGAAAATCTGGATAATTAGTGACCAACTTTCCAGTCATGATTTTTCATGACTGGAAAGTTGGTCAAAAAACGAAAACATAAAAACTGTATTTTCCTGTGTGCATGCCTCATGCCCATGTTTTATTTACCATCTGCTCTTATGTAAACGGCCAGAAATAACATTCTGCTGCGTTTTGTGTCCCGCTGCAGGTGGACAACCAGCTGCGGACGTCGAACCGCAGGCTGGACAACCTGCACGCGCAGCTGCAAGAACTGGATGCTCACATCGTGGTGAAGGGAGGAGAGGAGAACAAGGGTACGTCTGTGGACAACTGCCTAGAGAGCTGTCTGTCTGCCTGTCTGTCAGGGAGCAGGTCTGAGCCGGCTAAGTGCTTTGATTTGAGGCATTTCAGGATTTGTGGCACTAAATCCACCGGGTGTTTGTTCAGTAGTCTGCTGTGGAAAAAGGGGCAACTGCCCCTTCATATTCATATGTAGCTGCTTGTTGCAGTGATACTACTCTTTAGGGCAGTGTATATCGATAACAGAGACCACACTCAAAACAAGCATTTTGAAATAATGCTTCAGTAGATACCATAACAATTGAGACAGTTGGAAGCATGAGAAACTCCTTTGATAGTTAATTCAGGAAATTTCAAATCCGTTCCCAATGAAAACACAAAAAAATGGTATTTTCCCCACTGATTTGTGGAGTGCCAGTCAGAGTCTGTCGCCTCACAGATCTCCAGTCCGACAGGCACAGGGTCATCAGATCTGTTCCCATCGTCCAGCACAGCTCCTCGATGTGGAATTCCTCAGAGAGGGATCTGACCGTGCACCATGTGAACCGACGTCTCGTTCCTTTTTATATCGCGTCTAACCTTTTCCCTCCCTCCTAAGATGAGTGTCCCCACTCTCCTGGGGCAGAGAGCCGCACGTCGGCCCACAAGGAACGCATCGCTGCCCTGGAGAGGCAGCTCAACATCGAGCTCAAAGTCAAACAGGGGGTGGAGAACATGATCCCCATCTACTCCAACGGATCCACCAAGGTACGGGACACCAGCTCGACCCATATGCGTACGGCCGCAGACCTGAACCCAGCTCCACAGACCATATTCCCATTAAACTCCCATTCTGTAGCATACAGTACTCCCCCTCCCTCACCTGCCTGATAACTGACAGTGTGTGTGTGTGTACGACCTCTGTGATCCATAACCTTGCAATCTGCTGATTCAGAGCATGTTCTCTTAACGTGTAAGACCAGAGATGCACATTCAGCTAGGCACACACACACACAACACAACACACATACACACACATCCCTTGATTGCCTTAAATATTCCCTCCCCCATCTTCCTCACCAGGTTTCACCTTGCCATTCAACCTTGATCCCATTACTCCCCCTACCCTTTTTGTTTCCCTGCTCACAGACAGTAAAGTAGAATGGAGCCAGGTTGGAGGCACTGATGATTACAGATCGTTTTCAGCTAATATTGAAAATTATAGCCTACATTGCATTGAAAAGCTGGTAAAAATTGACAGAATCACGAGTGTTGTGGCTAATGCTAATGCGAAAGCTAACGCTAACACGAATGCTAAGGCCAGCAAGAAGGTGTCTGGAGCCAGTCATCTGACCTGAGACGTTTGAGGCACAGAGTTTCCGCTCTGTAAAATCTTCTTGATTGGCTGATGCAGTGAAACAATAAGAATCACTCGTTTTTAGTTTTAGTTCCAGTACAGAGGTAGAGCTGCAGTGTTTCAGGCCTCAGTTGTCTTTATATACCATAAAAAAATGTTATCAGTATTGGTATGAAAAAAATCAACCCTATTGTTATTATTTGGGCATCATCAGCTTTAGCTCTCAGCTCTGGGCCCATACCATGCCCATAGCACAGTACTGAGCAGCTCCCTCAGTGACTTTGTATCTTAATAACTAATCAACTGTTCACTTTTAATCGTCAATGTGCAACATGTGACATTACGTTTTGCACTCATCTACCCCTGGCCATAATTTAGTGATTTCATCTCATGCTTTTTTGATTTGTGTCACTATGGAAAAAAAAAAAAGTCCTGCTGTGTTGATTGCATACCTCCCTGCTCAGCGTGTGGCGATTTGTCTCGTCCTTGCTCCGATCAGGACAAAAAGATGCTGCAGACGGCCCAGCAGATGCTGCAGGACAGTAAGACCAAGATCGACATCATCCGCATGCAAATCCGCAAGGCCGTCCAGGCCAACGAGCTCAACGATGACACGCAGGGTGAGTTTGAGTACAAGTAGTGCAACCGACGCTGATACCTTCCAGGTTTCACATCTCTCTCTCTCTCTCTGTTTCTCTTTCTTGCTCGCTCTCCCTCTCTCTCTCCCTCTCTCTCTCCCTCCCTGTCCATTCTTCAGTCTCTGGTTCGCACGATCAAAGGTTTCTCAAGAGAAAGTACCGGAGCCAAGATAAACAGTTTCATAACGTCTCGAAAGAATCTCTGCTTACTGTCAGGATACAACCAACAGAAAAAAATAGACATGATTTTGATCAATGTGCTGTAATTATTTCTAGCTCGAACGCTTTTCTGGCAGCGGTCATCTGGCACCGACGGGATGCTCTGGCGGGTGCTCCTTCTCCTTCTCTCCGTCTTCGTATTCGTTTTTCTGCCTTCGCACGTCACACAATCTGTGGCGAGCAGCGGCGGCCGCGAGACAGCAGACGCGCTCTAGCACAAACACTGATCAATAAAGAGCAGCCTCCGCGTTTTCATGTCTCGCATCCCTTCCACTGGAGGAAGATGAAGAGCAGGGTCAGGATTCACCGACTGTGTGTGTGCGAGTGTGTGTGTGTGTGTGTGTGTGTATATGAAATGGTCCACCTGGCACATCATCACAATCAATCAAATTCACACAGAAATGTACAAAAACCCTCTTAACAAAAGGAGCGGCAGATGAAAAGTCCGACACACACACACACACACACACACACACACACACACACACACACACACACACACACACACACACACACACACTGAGCTGGACCATTTCATGTGTTAAACAGACTTGAGTGCAGCCTCACAAGAACGTTATTGACTTTCTCTTCTTTGTGACTGCGGATGTAACAATGTGAACGCCACAATCGAAGCGACCAAAATAATTTCACCCAAATGCACATCAGTCAGTAGATTTATAGGTAGCGCTTTATAATAACTCCCCCTTATTAAGCATTTATTAAGCATTAGGTAACACATTTCTAATCATCAGTAAACTGTTAACTCTTAATCATTTGTCATCAGTTAATCATTTATAACTGAGAAATCATTAAGAGTTAACAGTTGAGTAACAAAGGTGTTAAGTAATGCTTAATAACTGCTTCATAAGGAGTTATTATAGAGTGGTACCGAAGTATTATGTATATAAATAGAAGTATGAAAGAATGTGTGACCCCAAACCCAAACGTTTGTTGAAGTGTTTAGATACAAACCGTCTCCATGGTGGGTTGGCGGCTGTGGTTACCATGGCGATCAAATCTTAAACGATAACTTTCCCTGGCAGGAATTTTATCCCGTTTTTTTTCCCCTTCCCATATGTGATACACACCCACCAACTACGAATGATGCAGTCTCGAGTCAGTCAGACGCTGGCGATTGTTCTGGGTTACTAAACTAAACTGAGCTGAACAGCACGGGAGCAGGTCGTAGAGAGGGGCGTAGAAATGAAAACAAAAATTCAGAGTTGACGCCCCCCCTCCCTCCTCCGAGGGGCCCTTCTGCCCCTTCCTGACTCATGTCAGGCAGAGAGGCAGAGAGTGATGGCCGCTGGGAGAGCGGCCGTCTTTTAAGGCAAGGAAGATAATGGCTGAGCGGAGGGATGATTTAAGGGGGCTTTTAGAGGGTTGTACTTTATCTCCCTGAGGTTCCCTCCGCCGCTGTGACGTGATAAAAATAGTATTATAGACGTTAATGAGCAGAGATTCTTGTACTTTAGGGCGACTTTACACATCAAAGTCAGTTTTTTTTTCTTCTACCGCTGCAGATGTGAATGGAAGGTGGACGAGAGGATGAAAGTGGGGAGGAAAAAAAGGCGCATCAGAGGTCAAGGTTGGGTTGTAGCTAAAGCCAGGTTTTGGAGGAGTGGAAGGAGTGGAATAAAACCCAGTGTTGCCCCTGTTGCCCTGGTTTCTTTTTATTGAACAGTCTGTCTGGAATCGAGGGTGTTGTAAAAGGATCAGATGCTGTTTTGACAAACTATTTTTTAAATAGAGTGTAAGGTTTGCTATACTGTCTCTTTAAGCTTTTTATAGTCTGTGATGCTAGCAATATGTAACTGGCATTTTCCTGTGCTGGTGTCCCACACAGCCCCTGGATCTTTCTTGCTCATGCTGTCTTTCTTCTTTAAAACACACACACACACACACACACACACACACACACACACACACACACACACACACACACACACACACACACACACACACACACACACACACACACACACACACACACACACACACACACACACACACACACACACACACATGCAGGAACTGTGTGTGTGTGTGTGTGTATAGTGTACACAGACAGTCTCCAGGCACCACACCCGGTGGAGAGGTCATCTAGCAGGGTCTGGGCTCCAGGCAGAACACCTTATTAGGAGATAAAAGCATTCACATCCATTTCCACCACTACCTCCCTCTTTTCCTTTCTCCGTCTCATGCGGGCATTTCATAAGTCCCAAAAAAAAGAAACAAAAAAAAAAAGAAAATCATGCGTTGTTGCTCCTCTTCCCTAACCCTGACATTTGGAAATCAGATGCCAGCTGTTTTTTGGAGAGCTGTTCATCCTATTGTCCTCTTCCTTATCTCCAGCCTCCTCTCTCTCTCTCTTTCCTCATATCTGCTCCTTTACAGTATGTGTGTGTGTGTGTGAGTCAGAGAGAGAGAGAGAGGCTGCTACTGATCCATTAGTCTTCACCACTTAGCTGTAATTGTGCTTCATGGGTGCCGGGCTGACCCCCATGTATGTTTTCTTAAGTGTGAGAGCCCGACTATGCCCCCCCTAACACCCCCCCCCCCCCCCCCCCCCCCCCCCCCCCCCGGCCCCCGCTGACTGATAACATCGCACCTAATTAGATCCCTTTAATGGGTGAAATTCCTAAAGCGGCGCGTCTCGCTTTATTAATCCATTTGTCGTGTTTTTCCTCATCAGCTTTATCGCCTCGCCATCAAATAGGATTGTTATCTCGCTGCAGAAAACAGCTGAAGGCGAGAGGCTCGCTCCGCCAATTATCTGTCCAATTACGCCGTAACCCCTGGCGACAGCGACCAGCCGTTGCTGCTCGGAGGTCGTCACGATGACGGATTTGAGTCTTCGATGTGACTGAGTAGATGCGGATCAAACGATGGAGGGGGGGGCTTTTTGGGCCGAGCCGTTTGGAAACGATCGCGCTGTTTGCTGCAGAGCACTCAGAGGCCACTCGCCTCGCTGCAGGCGCTGCTAATGTTGTCTTTGTCGGACTCTTGTGTAATGCCTGACGTGCATTAAGGCATTAACCTAGCTCGGCGTGCCGACGGGACTTCCCTGCAACGTCCCTCTGCTGTGAAACAAAAAGAGACTGAAGATCTTAAATCTCAAACGAAAAACAACTGGGGGAAGATAAAGAAAAAAGGTCAAAAGGTTGCAGGTGTCTGAAGCTACGTTTCCATTAGCCCTGGAAACGGGCAAAATTTAAGTATTGCAATAAAACACAGTCATTTTGAAAAACCTCTCAAATAAAATGTATTTTTTTCTCATAAGGTGGTTTTTCAGGTTTATCAATATAGGAGTGATTCGCAGAAGTGCAATGGAAACACTTGTTTCACATTTAGATGTCACCGGACATGAAACACCATGTGCTAAAGCTAAAGCTGTAGTCGCAGCTGTGGTCGCTAGAGATAGCTAGCTAGCTAGCTAGCTAGCTATCTCTAGCGATAGCGACCTCAAAATCTCTCTCTTCTCAAAGTGAAGTGCAGAAGAATTATGGGATGTGGCGAGACTAGACGTTCCGAGGGTTACGGCCCCTTCGCAAAACCCTGTTCAACGGAAAACAATGCATTTTATTGAATTTTCGCCCCTTGCTTTTTCTCTGCAGGTAACCAGGATCTGTGTGGCGTGGAGCTGCGCATCGAGGAGCTCAGGCATCACTACAGGGTGGAGCACGCCGTCGCCGAGGGCGCCAAAAACGTGCTGCGGCTCCTGGGAGCCAGCAAAGTCCAGGACAAGAAGGCCCTGTCGGAGGTACACACACACACACACACACACACACACAGGTTTCTGTCAGTCTTGGGTGTTGGACTTCACATAAATGTGTGTGTGACCGGCTGCAGGCGCAGTCGCGGCTCAGCGAGGCGTCCCAGCGGTTGGACCTGCTCAGGGACTCTCTGGACCAGCGTCTGGCGGAGCTGCCCGAGGACCACCCCAAGGCCAGCATCATCAAGGAGGAGCTGGTCCTGGCCTCCTCCCCGGCCTTCAGCTCGCGCCACGGCGCCCCCTACCTCCACAACCAGTACAGCACCCTGAACAAGCCCTCTCCTCTCACCGGTACAGTGCACTACAGTGCCAGGGTTCATGCTCAGTACTTTAGATATGTTATTCCACTTCTCCAGAGATTTCCAGATCAAAAGTGCCTATACTGTTTTTATTTATTCATTTAGACACACATAATTTGTACGAGACATTTCATAATTTTTGATCAGGTTGGTACTTATTGTTTATAGACAAATTATGTTGTATGTCATCCTTTGTGGGTGGAGTTTGTCCACATGGGTTTTCACCCCTCCTACAGTCCCAAACATAGGTGTTTTGTTAAGGTATGAAGAAACTGTATGAATATGAATACCATCCCTTATGCTCACATGTTGTGTGTAGTGGCCAGATTTGTGGTTCTGGTCTGGTATCTGACTGGTGTCTGTCTGGCCTCCCTCCCTCTGTCCTCCAGGCACCCTGCAGGTGCAGCTGCTGGGCTGCGTGGGGCTGCTGGACGTGGTCCCGGGTCGCAACAAAGGCACGGCCGTCATGCTGCCCTGCTACAGCCCCGGGGACACCAGGTCCTTCATGCGCGGCAGCAAGGGACTGTACGGACGCAGCGGCTCGGTCAGCGGGAAGACGCCCAGCAAGACGGACGAGCTGTCCTGTGAGTGGCTGCACCAGAGTTGACTTCAGACTGTAGTAACCTGTGTCGTGTACTTACGTTTTATACAAAACGGGGAAAAGATATCAGTATTAACACACTTTTGCTTTAAATGCTTGAGGATGGCGTAGTAAAGAACTGAAGGTCACACACGAGGTCAGAACCACATCAGCAAATCTGACCTCAACGCC
>CM055189.1:5549520-5659520 GCA_029224185.1 Karalla daura | reverse complement strand
TCGTCTGTGTCCGTGTGGCTTTTTTTCCTTCTTCCTTGCAGGGAGGTCTCAGTGGAGAAGCTGAGTCTGGACAGCGACTCTCCGATAAGAGGCGATTACAAGCGAGACACGGACACACACACCCCGGTGAGACAGACAGAGAGGGACGAGGCCAGGGAGCTGGGGGAGGTGTGTGTGCGTATGGATGGATGGATGGATGTGTGTGTGTGTGTGTTTGGTTTTGTTTAGTTAATCCTCTCATTACCGATGAGATGAAGGGAATCTCTCCGTTTTGATCAGGAGTCAAAAGAAGAGACGAACATAAAAAGCTGAAATCCTGAATAAATATAGAAACGTAGATACTTGAAATTTCCACTAATTATGTAATGACAGGCACGTATTTATAAGTGCTTATAAGCACTTATTTATAACTTATTTATACATTTGATACTGTTTCATTTAGCTGTTAGTTTCTGGTTTCTCAAAACTGAAAGTGGTTCTCTCTCAATCTGAATACACTTGTAATTTAGCCTAGAGCGCCGCCTACTGGTGATGGGTTAGGGTTAGGACAGATGTGTTCATGTGAACATGCCTTTGTATAGCCAGCATTTAGCAAACAAAGACAATATGTAAACAATCACAGGCCAAAGCCTGCTATGTTATATGTAGCCCAAGTATCGAGACTTATGTATATGTACATATACACACACACACACACACAGATGAGGTTATGATGACAAAGTGACTCTCTCCTTCACATCTCATCCGAGCTGTGGTCATAAAGTCCGGTGCCTCACCACCCTGCGTCCTCTCGTCTCTCTGCGTCTTCTCCTTCATTTTTTTCTCTCCCCGGCACGGTTCCCATCAGGACCGATTACCCGTCATCGAGCCCTTCTCCCCCCCAGACCTCACCCCCGAGTGTCCTGTCCGAACACCATCTGTCAGCAGGTACACACCCACACACACACACACACACACACACACACACACACACACACACATAGACCGGACATCATGACATGTCACTGCCTTGAAAGCTCAGGCGTAAACGATAAAAGAAACGACGGCTGAAGTCCACTCACACCTTCACATCGGCGTGAGGGTGTGACGACCGAAAGCACCAGCGTTCTCGGCTCCAGCGTCTGCCGCAGCAAATCACAATGATGACGACGTTCCAGTGTGTGTGGTCCATCCAGTGTGAGCTGTCGCTGTTGTTGTTGTTGTTCACTGGCTCTGTGTGTCTCCGTCTCCCCAGTAAGCAGAGGAAGGGTCCTCTGTCCCTGCAGGACTTCAGGCTGATCGCCGTGCTGGGCAGGGGACACTTTGGGAAGGTACACTGTGTGTGTGTGTGTGTGTGTGTGTGTGTGTGTGTGTGGGTGTGTGTGGGTGTGTGTGGGTGTGTGTGGGTGTGTGTGGGTGTGTGTACTCTGTCGTAGTTTCAGATTGTGTATAACGGTTATCATTAAGGGACTAATATGTCTTAATTGAGAATAGTATATGTTCATATTCCATCCTACTTTTTTGGCATAGATCTTAATGTATACTATCTTCATGGTGTTAACATGGACACTCAATGGTCAGAAGAACGCATGTATTTAGTTTGCACGGTGTGGAAATTGATTAATATGGGATTTGTGTTTGTAATATTAAACTTTAGACTTCAGACTGAATTTTATCAAAAACAAAACCTGAAAAGGACTCATTTGTCATTATTAGATGACAATTTTTACATTCTTTTTACATTATATGCACAGAAAATTCACTTTTCCTGCATCAAGGATTTTTATCCTTTTAACACATAATCATTTTGTAATGATAATCCTGAGACAAACAGCTGTTTCTTGCATGTGTCTGTCCTCAGGTGTTGCTCTCCGAGTACAAGAAGACGGGCACCATGTACGCCATCAAAGCCCTGAAGAAGGGCGACATCATCGCCCGTGATGAGGTGGAAAGGTGATGATGTTTGGTTTCTATTTTTACATTTATAGTTCAGCTCTGGTATTAGGGATGGGCTCAGAGTTAGGCCTCATCCGTACTGGGGTGCATGGAATGAGTTTGTGTCCTTTTTTGTTCTTGATTAACTCGCGTCTCCCTGTCCCCGTGCAGTTTAATGTGCGAGAAGCGGATCTTCGAGATCGTGAACCTGTCGCACCATCCCTTCCTGGTCAACCTGTTCGCCTGCTTCCAGACTCCGGAGCACGTGTGCTTTGTGATGGAGTACACAGCGGGCGGCGACCTGATGATGCACATCCACACGGACGTCTTCACGGAGCCCCGAGCCGTGTACGTGGTATCGGCGGGAAATGAGTCGAGTAGAGTTTCTGTTGGAAATGTATAGGCGATGATCTGTAAGTGTAATGGTGCCATCTGCTGGCTTTTTTCATCAAATTCCCTTTGTTTTCTTTTTTTACTTCAGGTTTTATGCAGCCTGTGTAGTTCTTGGACTTCAGTTCCTCCACGACCATAAGATTGTATACAGGTAAGCGCATCTGACTCTGTGTATGGACAGTTCATATGAGGACACCGTGTCTCACTTACAGATTTGTCCTGCCTGTGGTTTCTCTTCCAGAGACCTCAAGCTGGACAACCTGCTGCTAGACACAGACGGCTATGTGAAGATCGCCGACTTTGGCCTGTGTAAAGAAGGTAGATGGATCGATGAATGGATCGATGGATGGATGGATGGATGGATGGATAGATAGATGGATAGATAGAGATACTTGATTGATCCTGAAGGAAATGAAGGTATCAAGTAGCAGACATATGAAACGTATAAGCACATAAACATATTAAATATAAAACATACTGCAGACATCAAACATTGCACATATAATACATAAACCTAAACAGACATAAACCACATTGAACATATAATAAGTAATGAAATAATAAGTAATACAAAAAGTAATGTAAACAGTGATAAGTAATTAAAATGTTACTAAGTAACCTAAAACACATTGCACATTGCAAGTACTAAGTAATAAAATATTAAGTAATGTAACAAGTAATTAACATTGTACTAAGTAACATATAACACATTGCACATATAATAAATAATAAAGTATTAAGCTGCTGCCTCCCTGTTTCAGGAATGGGCTTCGGGGACCGGACCAGCACCTTCTGTGGGACCCCAGAGTTTCTGGCCCCTGAGGTCCTGACAGACACGTCCTACACCAGAGCGGTAGACTGGTGGGGGCTGGGCGTCCTCATCTACGAGATGCTGGTGGGAGAGGTGAGGGCTGGCGTCCTGTCTCAGGAGACATCGGATGAATAAAGGATGGAGGCGTCTCCAGTGCTTCCTGTGTTACAGTTCACAAGCTCATTTATCTGTGTGTGTGTGTGTGTGTAGTCGCCATTTCCAGGGGACGATGAAGAGGAGGTGTTTGACAGCATAGTGAACGACGAAGTGCGCTATCCACGCTTCCTGTCCACCGAGGCCATTGGCATCATGAGGAGGGTAAGAAAACCACACTCCCATCAATGTCTGGTTAGTCACTGTAGCCGAGGTCACACTCTGCTCTCCCATCGTCACGTCTCATTTTCACGTGTGTGTGTGTGTGTGTGTGTGTGTGTGTGTGTGTGTGTGTGTGTGTGTGTGTGTGTGTGTGTGTGTGTGTGTGTGTGTGTGTGTGTGTGTGTGTGTGTGTGTGTGTGTGTGTGTGTGTGTGTGTGTGTGTGTGTGTGTGTGTGTGTGTGTGTGTGTGTGGTGGGCAGCTGCTGAGGAGGAACCCTGAGAGGAGACTGGGCTCTGGTGAAAAGGATGCAGAGGAGGTGAAGAAGCAACCGTTTTTCAGAGTAAGTACAGTGTGTCTCATGCGTGGGTGGGAAAGTGCAGTCGCTTTTGTACCGTTTTTAAAGAAACTCATAATTATAAGACGGCTTTGTAGCAGCAGCAGGGAATATTTAGGGGAGTTGGGTGAAAAAAAAACATTCTTATATTGGCTCGGTTGAATAACAACAGTCTATTTCTGGTATTATTGTGTCCCCACTCGTCCATGAAATGTATGAGCTCCTGGTTGTTCCTGTGATTTAGCTGGAAGGAGTTACCAAGCTATGTCGTCTAGCAAGGAACATAAAGTCAAGTGATCATTCATGTGAGCTGCAGACGAGACCGCTAAGCTAATAGTACTAACAGTGCTGACAGTAATGTTTCTGCACTAAGAATAGGATGGTCAAAGCTCCTGTAAAAAAGCATCTGAGACATCTCTGATAGAAGATAGAAGCGATGGAACATGGGTTTTATCAATCTACTAGAGGCCATGGATATATACAGTTTAAGGAATATAGATCCTGTTTAAAAACCCTGTTTTAAACCCTGTTACAAACAGGGTTTGTGCTACAAGGAAAGCTGCAAAAATAAATGGATTAATGTGTAGCAAAATCTGTGATTAGAATAAATGTAGTCCAAATTCTGGTTTCTTTAGCAAATTAGGACAGAAAGATGAATTAATAAACATTTTAAGACCTTGTCTTACCCTTTGTGGAACAGGAATTAACAATTTTCTGCTTTTTTTTCATTATTTTATCAACTAAACAACAGAGTAATCAAAGTAGAAGATGGATTATGTGACAACAGAGAAAGAGTGTCTCTGAGGGACGCATAACCTAGAGTTCAGGACGTTCATTCCGTCTTTTCCTCTCCTGGTTCTCCCTCCAGAACGTGGACTGGGAGGCTCTGCTGCAGAGGAAGGTGCCCCCGCCCTTCGTCCCCTCCATCGGAGGCAAAGAGGACGTCAGCAACTTCGACGAGGAGTTCACGACCGAGGCGCCGACGCTCACGCCTCCCCGCGAGCCGCGGGTCCTCTCCCGCAAAGACCAGGAGAGCTTCCGGGACTTCGACTACGTCTCCGACCTCTGCTAGGGGGGGACGAATGCTCCGGGACGAATGTCTTCCCATCGTGAAGGTTTTGCGACGGACGGCGTGGACGGACGGCCTCCGCCGACTGCTTCGCCTGCCGTTACTTTACACTGTGAATGAATGCGACCAGAGAGAGAGAGAGAGAGAGAGAGGAGGCGGGGTTTAAGATGTCTGTGTGTCTGAGGACTGAAAATAGAAAGGACTGAGAGCAGGTCGGTGCGTAAATGAAGGACAAGTGACGCCTCCTCCCGACTCCCAACAAATGCTTGTACAACACACCTGTGACCTGTGTATCCCGAGAACGTAATCCTTTACAATGCCTCCTCCCACCCTCCCATGTGTCAGTGTAGTCACCTGTGCAGCCGAGGAGAGGAGAGGAGAGGAGAGGAGAGGAGAGGAGAGGAGAGGAGGGGAGAGGAGAGGAGAGGAGAGGAGGAGCTCGCTGTCTTGACTGTTTTTTTGGGGGCGGGGCTTGTTTCACGGCCTCTCATACCAATGCCTTACGTTTATACTTGTATTTGAAAGAGAAATGTTTTTCTTTGACTTTACTCCGTGGCCCTTTTTTTTGTATGCGGCGGCAGGTAGAATCACCTGACGTGCTGCCTAAGAGCAGGAAAGAAAAGAAAAGAAAAGAGAAAAGGTCTTTTGAAAGGAGAAAAAAACAAAAAAGGAAGAACGATCGATCATTTGTTTCCCCTTCGGCAGTCACATGACGACGGCCGTCAACCGTGCTAGGTGAAAACTACGGGGTGAAGAACCACTGTCTTACTTTTCTTTTGACTTCTTAACTACTTTTTAAAAAGTTGCGCTGCTCGGATTGGACACGTCTAGTCACGTTTTATGACGGGGGGGGGGGGGGGGGGGGGGGGGGTGATTGGTTGTGCCCGCCACATACGTTGTTTTTAATTGGACGTTTGGGTGTTGTTTTAAAAAACAAAAATGAATAAATCGGTGTAGCACGCACAAAATCATGACCGTACACCGACGTGAAATCTATGTGGTGAGCGGTTTTTGAGCATTTTTCAATTGAACAAAAAAAAAAGAAACACTAAGACATCATGTAGTGGAACAGACTGGACTGACTGTTATACACTCAGCTATCTTATCTACAAGTTACCAGAGTTTTGTGAACATGAAATAAGTAATTTCCCTCCCGAGGTGATTCGAACCGATCGACCATCTGCGTGAAGAGCTGGAGCTTGATCTTCATCAGCTTTGTCTGAGTTGAAACTGATTGATATCTCTATGGTTTCTTTTTTTCCTCTTTTTTTTTTTAATTTCTGGTTAAATCTGGGTGGTGCCACAAGCACAGCAAACCTCAGCAGCCACTTTTTTCCAGAGCGGAGCCCGTCGGAGCTCGCCTCAGTGAGTGCTGCCTCAGATCCCGGCCAACAAGCTCTCCTGGCAAGACGCGCGTGGAGCGCGATCATTATCATTTCAGCAGAATGTTGGAAACTACGAGCCGGCACTTTTCAGCATTTCTGTGCACCGGAGAGGTTTGTTGTGACGTTATATGTATGGTGGTGTGGATTTTACTTATCTTGTGTATGATAATACAAAAACCATGTGAGAGGATGAGATGACTTATTTTATAAAGAAAACCTGGAGTGAATATGACGTCTGTGTTTATCTGGTGTGATTTATTTCATTTTTTTCAATCAATCCAATCAACCAAAGCCACGTCGTCTTTTGTCATCCCGATTATTAGTGGTGAAGTGCTACACAACCGCCTTACATATATACTACACCTAATGTCATATTTACAACATAACAGTGTGAAACAGTCTGTGATAATATGCTATTTCCCCAATGCACAGTGCAACCACTAACTGGACACCATTAGTTTTAAGTGTAAAATAGATAGTTACTAAATATGTGCATGTTTAGGTGGATCGGACGCTCAAAAAAAGCCCCTAGGTGTGAATGTAGGAGTCAATTACATTTGTACATGTGAATTATAGGTGTATTCCCTCCCTTTATACCTAGGACAGGCAGGGGTTGAGCATGCATCAATGAAGCCGCTTTCTCTCAGAGAGCAGAGGTGAAAGCTTACTTGAACTCTGTATTGGACCAAACAAGCAAACTCTGGTCCACATGAAAACTTTGTCTTTGTCCGAACCCTGGTGCAAACCAGACTATACTCTGAATATATTTCATTCTTCCATATTTGTTGTGGCACTGGACTATCACTATGTTGTGAAAGTTCTCCTAATTAATGCCTTAACTTTGTACATGTACTAGTATTTAAGGTTACAATAGCTGGGGGGACACTATTGCCTAAAACGAGCACCATCCAGGAAAAAAAAGCATGAGGAAAATGGTTGGAATGAGAGTCTGGTTTGGTTTCACAACCCATGTTTTCAGGTGGACCAGTTACCTTGTTTAGTCTGTTCCCAAATTCAGGCAAG
Source organism: Karalla daura (assembly GCA_029224185.1). Taxonomy (NCBI): domain Eukaryota; kingdom Metazoa; phylum Chordata; class Actinopteri; order Chaetodontiformes; family Leiognathidae; genus Karalla; species Karalla daura. The sequence goes on along the minus strand of CM055189.1, from coordinate 5,652,275 downwards.
GCTATCGTCAAGATGAACTTTAGACCAGATTATCCAGTTTGTTAAAAAAATGCACCCTTTTCCTCGCTGGACAGCTGTGGTACTCCTAAATACTAGCACATGTTCAACGTTTAGGTACTAATTGAGGGCCCTTTCACACCAGCATAGTCTGAGACTAGGGGGATAGGTGAAAATTTCACACCTTTTTTTTTAGTTCAGTTTTACTTTCATGCTGTATTTTTGAAGGGGTAGGTGGAGCAAACCACCTGGACAAGCATGGACCAGGTAGAAAAAAAGCTTGAGATATGAAGGAATGAGGTATGGTCACACAGGACTGTCCACAAGGCAAACTTTAGTCCTGGATTCTCCAGCTCGGGTGTAAAATCGCAAAGACTCTAGCCGATATTATCAAAAGGAGACGCTTTCAAAGGAGCTGGGTCTTCAAAAGCTTCTTGAAGATGGAGAGGGATGCCCCTCTATATTCTTTTTGAGATGTCAGCTATACGAGAAAGATATAAATTGACCCTCATTCTAGGTTGTTCAATAAACAAATGTTGACAGATTTTAAAAATATATATTATTATCAATCCATCACTTTAGATTTGAGATCTGAATCTGAGCCCACCTGGGTGCTAGATTGTGTGTGTGTGTGTGTGTGTGTGTGTGTGTGTGTGTGTGTGTGTGTGTGTGTGTGTGTGTGTGTGTGTGTGTGTGTGTGTGTGTGTGTGTGTGTGTGTGTTGGCCCAGCCTGCCTGCCATAGAGGGGGAGTCGAGAGCTCTGCTGGGAACTACATGGTGCTCAATTTTTCAAGATGTCGTCGCTGGAACAGAGGCTGTCGCGAATCGAGGAGAAACTAAAGCAGGAAAATGAAGAAGCTCGCCGGAGAATCGACCTCAACATCGACATGAGCCCGCAGCGGTCACGTCCGAGGCCCAGTGAGTGTCCACCGGGGGAAGGACCGGGGCTCGGTAACGGAGAGAATAGACATGGTGTGAGGGGGGGGAACGGTCTTAGAGGCGGAGGGAGAGGGAGGGAAGGAGCGGGGGAAGCTCCTGGATACTACCACTACATGCTAACAGGCTAGCTACATAAACAAACACCGACTCGGGTTTTTTTTCCCTCTGTCAAGCCGACGAGAGGCGCCCAACCACCGGGGCCACCGCTTTGACTTATAAAGTGCCGTGTTTAAAAAACGGAGCGTTGTCATGGGATACGCTGTCGGCAGTTAGGTCCCGAATTCTGCCCCGAGTCTGTGCTGTCAAACACGCTAGGCTAACATGCTAGCAGGTCGCTGGCAGGCCCCAAAATCCCCCGCACAGCCTCCCAGGCTGATAACCAAACTCCGGCGTGTATCCCGAAGCTTTCTCCACAGCTTCTCACGACGGCGTAGAAAGCGTATTCGGCCTCTGAATGTGTGGGCAAAGTTGATTTCTCCTGCCAGCTTTGACCCTTTGGAGCAGCAGCTAATGCTAACAACTCGACGGTTGCTTTCAATCCGCAGCATAAAGCCTATGTCCCAGTCGTTTTTTTTTCTGCTTTAGAGCACCAGAGGTTGGATTTTAAACGTGTCGGGAGAGGTTAAGCACTTCGAGAGAACTCACACCTCACAGTGACCACAACCTACAACAGTCATGTCATAGTGGAGCTTTAAAGCTGTAAGAAACCATGTTGTGTTAAAGTCTCTTTTCCCCCCCCCCTGCAGATCATCGCCTCTCATCCATTCATATGTGACTTGAGTGACCACCAACCTGTCATTATTGCTTTGGTTCATTGTCCTCTCTGTGCCTTTATTAAATTGTGGGGTTTTTGTGATCGGTGAACGGGTGAGAATGTGAGTGTGAATGAGTTCAAGGATAAGGCTGCAAATATCCTGTACTTGTGGAGGTAAAACTCCACCCGTCCGTTATTATCATTATTTTTACCTGCTTTGTATCCAACAATGTCACAGCGGAATACACCCCCGGACATTCACCCATTCACACTCACACCTAGGGACCGGTTTCCGAGCCTCTAATCGACCCAAAACGTGCACCATAACATCCAGTGGGACAACGTGCAAAATCCGCTCTCAAAGGCCCTCTGTCCTACTGGGATTTGAGCCTTTCTGCTGCGATGCAACGGTGCCAATCACCCGTCCACCGTGCAGCCAAAAACCTGTGACAGACAGTCACGCTCCTATCAAAATACGGCGTTTTCCTTTACATTGAAGGCCCCACATTTCCTGCCATTCATGTCGTACACCTCGGATGTATTTAGATGTGTGGATACTGGAAATTGGACATGATCGAAAGACACGCGCCACAGTCGAGGCTGGTCTTGTATTCGTTTCAAAATGGGAGACGTGTCGGGTAATGCCAGCCTCATCCTCTCATATGCACCTTTCTGTTGTTGGAGAAAACAGCAGTCACAGAAAGTGTGTTGTTCTCCCTGTTTGACATGTGATGGAGCGCGTGTGTGTGTGTGTGGGTCGTCTCAGTAGAACAGTGCAGTAATGTGCGTGTGTGTGTATTATTTTCTTTCCTCTTGTCTAGTCATCGTGATCCAGCTCAGTCCTGCTCCAGCCCCCTCCCAGCGTGCAGGTATCATTCAATCCATCGCTCTCTCTGCCACTGAACACCCCCCCCTCCCCATCCTCCCCTTTCACCACTCATCATCCCCTCCTCCCTCACCTCTGTCCTTATTCCTAAACCTATCTGTATATAAAAAAAAACAGGCACTTATCACATTGTCACAAGATACGGGGCCTCCTCCGAGTACATTTCTCACATCTGCTGTAGTCTAAACTCTAAAAATGTGGAGAAATACACATTTGTGAACAAGTGGCTGCAAAAGTCAGACTTTGTGTTGAGTATAATGAATGATTTCTGCCAAACCATTCAAATAAAGATCTAAGAAATCACCCAGCTTAATCCACCTCCATTTTGCTGTCAGTCCCTCACAGCTATTGCTCAGAGTTTCAGGAGGCGAGCCCACATTTGCGCTAGCCGCAGTTTAAACATCCCCCTCACACCCCATCCTCTTCCCTTCTCTCCATTCCTACTCTTTTGTACGTCTGTGCCAGTGGCAGGGCAGTGTTGGTGTGTGTTGACGTTCACAGCGGATGCGTGCGTGCGTGTGTGTGTGAGCGTGCGTGCGTGTGTGTGTGTGTGTTAAGATAATTAACCTTGGTTGTGCCGGAGGCAGAGAATCACGGTGCATGTTGGCTTTTTTTTTCTGCACGACACAATGTTTCGGGTTGTGTTTTGTTTGACACAGTCTCTAATCCGGCATCCCCGCTGGTCTGTCTGCAGGAGTGCTCTCTCTCCCTCTCTTATACTCTCTGTTTTCTTTGTGTGGCGACTGAAGACTTGCCTTCCTGTCCGAGTCCGGCTGACTGACTGACTGTCTGTCTGACTTCCAGCTTGGTCTGTGCTATGCAGTTTTGGCCGAACGTCTCTCCTCTCTCTCTCTCTCTCTCTCTCTCCCTCCCTCACATCGCAGTGTTTGATGTTGTTTGCCTGTTATTCATCTCCTGGCATCCCTCTCCTTCCTTTTTGCAGCAGCACTGTGTGAGCAGGAGGCGGTGCAGCCTTGCCTGCGTGTATCTGTGCCCCCCCCCCCCCCCCCCCCCCCCCCCCTCCTCCTCCTCCTCCTCTTCCTCCACACACCCTCCCTCACCCTCTAGTCCTCGCTCTGTCTGCCCGTCTATCCTTTCATCCGTCCATCTGGAGCCAGCCGAACTATGGAGATGCGATCTGTGCCAAAGACTGCCTGAATTTCTTCCCCCCTTCCTCTCCACACTAACTCCTCCTCCTCTTCCTCCTCCTCCCCCCTTCACTAACTGATTCTCCCCTCTCCACAGGTGACTCACGGATGCAAACACCTGCTGGCACTCTCAGGAGAGCTGCCACTGCCGCGCAAATACAAATATTTAGAGAAGTAACATCGACAGGGATTGTCTTCCGAGCAGGTTTTAAGAGAGTTCATCAATCTGCCCACTGAAGGCAAACAGGTTAAAAGCTCGGTCGCCTGTCCATCACAGGACACTCGGCATTCACTCTCACTCATCTAGCGGCAGTTTAGAGTCTCCAGTCCTCCCAGACATCCACATGTTTTGTGCTGTGAGTGGAAACCTGAAAAGCTACGCTCACAGTTTGCAAAGTCGTCGATGTGAAATTGAAAGGACGCAGGGATTTAAGGTGTCCCCAGTCAGGGTTAGAGAGCTGCTCGTTCGCTTTGTGCGTAAGCATTTGGTTGCATGGCATGTCTGCTCTACCCCGCATTAGATTCTGTATCTGTAGCTTCTTTCACACCTGATCTTAACACAAAATGAGACCCCGGTGTACATAAAACGTTCTTCTCCCCAGAGACAAACTGTGGTCGTCCACTTTCCTACACTGTGCCTCCTACGTTGTCGCTCTCCCTCCCTCCCTCCCTCCCTCCCTCCCTCCCTCAGAATGGTGTTGCTTTTGCTCGGAGATAACCGTCCTGTTTGTGTTAACATCGGGTTGGGAAACAAAAACAGAGCTCTAACTTTGTCGAGATGTAAACGCACCACTCAGTGCTCCAGACAGCGAGGCCGTAGTGAATACATGGATGGGGGCGAGGCTGAGGTCGAGACTTTTCTGAAGGCAAATCAAAAGGGGAGAGCACCTTCACAACAACAGAGCTAATACAACTCAAATAACCCCTGTCGATCGGCTTCAGACGACTAAAACTGTGGAGTCCGTGTCTGCATGAATAAACGTGGCCATCTTAAACCCCCCTCCCCTCACACCCCGGCCCGGCCCGGCCCGGCCGGTGTTCGACGTGCTGCACCGTCCTCTCTGCGTCTAACGCGTCATGTCCCTCCTCCCTCCCAGCGCTCCAGCTGCCGCTGGCCAACGATGGAGGCAGCCGCTCGTCGTCCTCGGAGAGCTCGCCGCAGCACCACCCGTACCCCAGCCGCCCCCGACACATGCTCACGCTGCCCACACCTCCGTACGGCCTGCAGAAGAGCCTAGAGAAGTACGCACACGCGCCGCACGAGTACTAGCGGGCTCGCTCCGAGGTCTGAGGAGGAGTCAGGGTTATATAAGTGGGAGGAGGGACGTGTGGCTCGATGAGAAGTACAGAAACATAGAAACATTCGCGTATGCGCCGCTCCACCTTGCGTGTTGACGTGTGTGTTCCCCCCCCCCCCACTCCTCTTCTTCCCAAATCCAGTGCCGAGATTGACCAGAAGTTGCAGGAGATCATGAAGCAGACGGGATATCTGAAGATTGACGGTCAGGTGAGTTGTCGTGCTCGGAGAGGAAGTGAGAGGAGGGGAGTGACCTCTCACATCTCACACAACTGTGCCACTGAGCTCCGACTATGATCCTGAACTGTGAAGAATGAGATAACCACCTCAATGAGGTCAACTGTTGGACAGGGTGACATCCATGGGCATTTAAAGCAACGCACACCAAACTACAAATCACACACTGCATTCAATGGCTAAAATTAAGACAAAAAACGCACGTTTTGATTGATTTACTGTTGGAAGCTATAAATCAAAGCTGCTTCACTGCGATGGGGGTAAGCTCTGAAAATTGTGAAACCAGGTCAAGGTTACAGCGAGAGCTGTCAAAGTCCTTGAGCCGAGCACAAACACACTCTGCCAGTAAAAACAAACGCCAACGCCCCCAGCGTGTCCTCTGACAGGGGAGACGGCCGTCTAAAAACGATCTGCTGTTTCTCTCGACCTCAACCCAGGAGTGTATGTGTTTTTCCCACCCTCCTCCTCCCTCCTCCTCCAGCCTCCAGGTCCAGTATCATAGCTGGTGCCAGTCAGGGCCTGAAGATGCTCGACAGAGAGAGAGAGAGAGACAGAGTGGTCTCACTAGTCTAGAGGGGGCGTTACGTCACGCACTGGATGTGATGTGGCTCACAGGGACTGAGTCAGCCGTGATTCAGTTTCGACGAAGCACAGAAACGACGCAGCCCCCCCCCCCCCCCCGCCCACCCCCGCATGCTGGTGTTCTCATGGCCGGTGGGACGGCAGCTTAATTTAATACCAAACGTTATGTTTGTAAACAGCTCTGAGGCAGCGCCGTCCGCTTCGATCAGCCATCCTGAGAATAGGGCCGCAGCCAGCGCTCGCTCTTTACAGACCCGACGACGTGCCGAGTCATCGCGTCTTCGCTTTGGTTTTACGAAAATGACGCGTGAGCAGTGGAAGTGGTTATAGGTCAAGACGTGGCCTTTAAATGCCCATTTTGTCCTCACCGTTCAGTTTTCTCTAGCTGAGAATGACTGTATTGCGTGTGTGTGTGCGTGTGTGTGTGTGTGTGTGTGTGTGTGTGTTTACAGCGGTATCCAGCAGAAGTGACAGACCTGATCAGTGAGGGCGAGATCGGCAGTGGCACCTGTGGACAAGTCTTCAAAGTGCGCTTCAAGAAGACCGGACATGTCATCGCTGTCAAAGTAAGACACTCCCCCCTCCTCCTCCTCCTCCTCCTCCTCCCCCTCCTCCTCCTCCTCCTCCTCCTCCTCCTCCTCCTCCTCCCCAGCCCTGGACTGGTTTGCCGTTTGCGTCCTCTGAGACGTGTGTAGTTCTGGTTTCGAGCCTGGCTCAGCCCTCGATTCTTTTGTTGTGCTTTTGACGGTGACTGTTGTACCAACACGGCGCTGGTAATGGCCCCTCTTAACAGCCCTGCTATTTAAGAGATGACTTAATTGTAGCCGTCTGAGCCGTTTAACGATTAAGGAGTCAGTCGACCCGCCAGAGGAGTGTTTGTATTTGCCGTCGCCTTAATGACCCGTTTCTCACTGTGCGCGCAGGCTGCGCGGTGGGCTCAGGCAACGAGCGCCGGATTTGTTTTCATTTCACGGATTTATCTCCCGTTTCCGTCCCCCCCGCCAGCAAATGCGACGCACGGGCAACAAGGACGAGAACAAGAGGATCCTGATGGACCTGGACGTGGTGCTGAAGAGCCACGACTGCCCCTACATCATCCAGTGCTACGGCGCCATAGTTACCAACGTGGGTGTTCCCGAAAACACGACGGCATCTGTATTTTGAATATGATCGAGTAGGACGTGGCCTTCTCCAGCCTCACACATGTTTTTGTATTAGCCCTTAATGACTCCCATTCATCAAACGAGCATACGCCACTCGTTTGTCATGAGAGTTGGGGTCGATCAGATCTCCCACCAGGTGTAAATGCATGGTAGAAAAGTACAAATTAAAGCCTCTGGGCTCTTGAATTGAAATGCTAAAAGCTTAATGTGTGTGTGTGTGTGTGGACAGACGGACGTATTCATCGCCATGGAGCTGATGGGAACGTGCGCCGAGAAGCTGAAGAAGAGGATCCAGGGCCCGATCCCGGAGCGGATCCTGGGGAAGATGACAGTGGCAGTAAGTGGAAGGAGCTCCCAGACCACACACACGCGCACACACACACACACACATACACACACACACACACACACACACACACACAGGCCGGAGGCTAGCTTCTGAACCTGGGGCGCCCTCGCAGTCTCACCTCGGTTGGTGTCTTCTAGATCGTGAAGGCCTTGCTGTACCTGAAGGAGAGACACGGGGTGATCCACCGGGACGTCAAGCCGTCCAACATCCTCCTGGACGCCAAAGGTCAGATCAAGCTCTGCGACTTCGGCATCAGCGGGCGCCTCGTCGACTCCAAGGCCAAGACCCGCAGCGCTGGCTGTGCTGCCTACATGGCGGTGAGTCAGCGCCCACCACAAGTACCTGACCCTACTTGGTCACCATTTTCCCCAGAAACGTGCAAAACCTATATATTGTCTACTCTTGCAGCCTGAGAGAATAGACCCTCCGGATCCCACCAAACCTGACTACGACATCCGAGCAGACGTATGGAGCCTCGGCATCTCTCTGGTAAGGCTGCATCTATAATATTTTTGTATCATAACAGCCTGGACCGGTCCCATCTCGAGGCACATAGACCTTCCTCTCATGTTCTTTCTTTCCTACAATCACAAACATGGAAGGGTGTTTTTATCTTGGACTGTGGAGGAAACCAGAAAACCCTGCTTAAATAACAATAACAACACAGATTAACCAACCTAGAAGTTGGCCTTCTTGCTGTGAGGTGCTAACCACCCCACCACTGTGTCGCCCTCTCTCATTTTATTTCCATGAAAGCTGCATACTCGACCTTGGTCTTTTTGATCCAGCCCGTGTTCTCTTATAGCTGTAAATGGACTCACAGTTTCTTCAGCATAAACTTCATTTGAGTAAAAAACAAGAAATTAACCTTATTTAGACCATAAAAAAATACATCAAAACCAAGCACATACCACTTGTGACTTTCAGCTCTGATGAGAGTTACATATGACACGTTGTCTAAATTGCATAAAGGCTACACACCTGTCTATTTTTATAACGTCTTGACCTTCAGCGCCTGCACAGCACTAGAGTGTACTGACCCCAGACCAGTGTTTATAGCCTGAAACTCCCCAGCTCGGTACGCAGCCCCAGTCTCAAAGACATAATGGCAGAAGGCCTTTTGATCTTACGTTCTTACTGCGTCTGAAGGGCTCTGAGTGAATTGTTTGGTCAATTTACTGCATCCGTCCAGCGGTAGCCAACATTAGAGTCAGCACTTCATTCTAAGCAGACTCTTTATGGTCAGATGAGTTGTTGCAGCTTCCAGCAGCTTAGACATAAGCTTTTCAGTTGGCCTGACAGTGCCTACTGGAGAGGTGCTGTTTGTTGCATAGCAGAAAAACAATATTGTTGGACTCTTTCAAACATCTGCTGCTCGGGCCGACCTCCAGCTAGAGTCAGCATTCAAACTTTAAATTGTGCAACTGTTTGATATTTTCCGATCAGTCGTTGTCCAGTGATCATAGACGCAGAGCCACTCTGCTCTCGCTCTGCTGGCATCACCATGGCAACTTTAATTCAAGGTTCCATTGCCATGGCAACCTTAATTAGAGGCTCTATAACCATGGCAACTTTGATTCAAGGTTCCATCGTCATGGCAACCTTTATTAGAGGTTATATAACCATGGCAACTTTGATTCAAGGTTCCATCGTCATGGCAACCTTTATTAGAGGCTCTATAACCATGGCAACCTTGATTCAAGGTTCCATCACCATGGCAACCTATACAGGTTCTGTAACCTTTATGAGTTCTATCATCATGGCAACTATTAGAGGTTCCATACAGCTGGGTAGTAATAGCCCTAGTTGTAGTTTTTCAATTTTTCCAACAAAACCTGGCAGCATCACTCTCAGAATTTCCTGTGAGGGAATTATCTTTTTTCTTTTCTTTTTACTTTGCTTGTTTGTTGCGTTGCTGGTTTGGGGGAACTGGACTGAGCAGCGGGGCAGAAAGTAGAGACCGACTGTTCACAACAATAACAGCAGTCCCAGCAACAGTGGCAACAGTGGGAATGGTAATAGGAATCCCTGCTTTGTTTGCCCTGCAGGTGGAGCTGGCCACAGGACAGTTTCCCTACAAGAACTGCAAGACAGACTTTGAGGTCTTGACCAAAGTGCTGCAGGAAGACCCTCCTCTGCTGCCCCTCAGCATGGGCTTCTCCCTCGACTTCCAGTCCTTCGTCAAAGACTGGTGAGAACGTGTGCCACTGGAGTTTGGTCTGTTACAATCTTTTGCCCTTTCCTGAACAGCAAATGGGATTCCTCTCTCTCTCTCTGAGGAAATGTTTTCTACAGATTCAAGGTTTTTTATTTGATTCGAAGGTACTCTAACTTCTTATGTTTTTTTTTTCTCTGCAGCCTCACAAAGGATCACAGAAAAAGGCCAAAATACCACCAGTTGCTGGTAGGACCCGAGTCCCTGTGATCAGACGTTTTGTCTGTGAGTAGCGCCGTCGCTAAGCGTCTCTCCTCTCTCCTCGTCCAGGATCATAGTTTCATCCGCCGTTACGAGGTCCTGGAGGTGGACGTGGCCGGCTGGTTCCAGACGGTGATGGATCGCACCGAGTCTCCTCGCAGCAGCCAGTGTTACAGCCATCAGCACCAGCTCCACTCACTCTTCAGCAGGTAGCCGAGTCCAGCCCAGCCCGACCCGGCCCGGCCCGGCCCGGCCCGGCCCGGCCCAGCCCAGCACGGCCAGGCGTTAGCTTAGCCAGACGCTAGCCTAGCCTAGCTTTTAGCTTTGCCAAGCCCAGACTCAAGTCTGACCTAGCCTAGCCCAGCGTTAGCAGCCAAGCCTAGCGTTTTTTGTTTTGTTTTGTTTTGTTTTGTTTTTTTTAAAAGTCCCAGCCCAACCCGACCACCGGATCAGCCGAGAGGGAGGGGACGGAGACTCGATGTAGGGCTCTGGATGGACAGATGGACGGAGAGATGGTGGGACGGATGACGACCGGGTGGGCGTGTTCGTTACCGAGCTGAATCTGGACGGGCAGACACGGGAGGGAGGGGGGGAGGGGGGAGGGGGGTGGCGCACTCGTCGCCTCATTTTTATTTCATTTTAATCATCACGCGATTGTATCCCATCACGGTGTGTGTTTGTTTTTGTTTAGATTTCCAGCGCTCAGTCATTAGCGTCTCACCTACGTGTCTGTCGCCAGCATCGATCCAAGCCATTGGATCGGTCAACAGAGTAGTCACTACACACTGGAGCAAAGCGTCTGCCACGTTAGCGAAGCCTGAACCTCCTCGTACGTCGCGTTCGCGAGGACACAACAATGTCTGGTGCAATCACGACTCTTCAGGTGTTTCTATGATCTCACATTCTCAGGCCGTGTCTGTGTGTGTGTGTACGTCTGTATATGTGACTTTTGTTTCCGAGGCTAGCGGGGTTATAGCCCCCACCCCTAGTGATCTAATCACCCCGACACTACAGCTGTAAGACGCAACAAAGCCAGAAGGAATTCACCTGTCGTCTGCGTTTATCTCTAACACATGCGAGGATAGGAATCCCTGTTCACTCGTGAGATGAAATCGTTTTAGAGTACCTACCAGTGTGTGTCAGGTAAAGAAAAAAACACAATGGAAAAGGATAACAAAAAAATAACTGTGTTGCATTTTAGCAAAGTAGGAATGTTTTTAGGACTTAGACGAGCTTGGAATAGTTACAAAGGATGGATGGATGGATGGAAGGAAGAGAAGAGACGAGTCAGACAGGATGATGGCAGAAGTGTGTGAGGAGGAAAAAAAACGATCGGACGATTGAACAGATCATCGACACCAGTGCAGGAAACGAGGAAGAGGTTGAATGTAAAAGTGGGAGCAGAGTGACTTCTTCGTGTTGGAGGATAAAGCTCGGGAGTTTATCTTGTACAAAGACTATAGAGCTGGTAGATCTTTTATTACCTGTGGAGCCCCCCCTCCCCATACCCACCCTCTGCTGGTCTACCTCTTCCTCTCTATTCACCCCCCTCATCCTCCCCTTCTGTCGTAGCGTCACGTAGAGCTCCACAGGTGTTACCAGACCAAAGGCAAAGAGATGTCCACCTGCTCCTGGCACAGTTTCAGACCTGTACCAACCACACGTAGGCAGAGCGGGCGTCTCATACCCATCTGTGATCAGAAATGTAGATTTACAACACACACACACACACACACATGTTAGGACAAAGCTGTACAGCATGTCAAGACCCCTCAACTGGAAGATTGTTGAAAACTGGTCAATGATGTCATATCTATGTTCTTTATGAGAGCAGACCTCCTGATTAGAGTCCCACCACCAAAGCTTAGACACGCCCCATCCCACACACACACACACACACACACACACCCCAAACCAAATCATTGCTAGACACAGAGAACTGGGGGCTGCCTGCCTACATGGTTTATTATGGAGGGAACCGCAGAGCGACAGAGCATGAGATGTAGAGGGAGAGAGAGAGAGAGAGATCCGGGAATGTTGTCTTGGTGGCCAATGAGAGGAAAACGACAGGGAGAGGGAAGAAGGAGAGGAGCGGCGATACCCGAGGGAGGAGAGGGAGGAGATGAGAGCGTTGAAGAAAGTGGGACAGGAAGTTAAAGAGAAGTCGGACGTCAGAGGTGCAACATGGGAAGTTTTCACAACGTGGGAGGAGAAAGATGGCGCAGGACCGGCTGGTTACTGTAAAAAGCTTTCATGGTGTTACACCAACCTACCAATTGTAGTTCTTTTTCTTCTTTTTTTTTTGTAGTTTGCGAGTTAGTGTCGTGTTCATGATGTTTGCTGTTCCTGTTCAAAACAATGTTATTTATTTACATTGCTACTGCTGCTACTTTGTTTTTTTTTATTGCTTTAGACGCTGCTGTCACCTCTTCTCGTTTTCCCCAAAGGACAAATATTTTATCTTATTCTTCCTCTTTTTTTTCTTTCTTTCTTTCTTTTCAAGCCAAATAAGTGAAAATAATGCAATGTCGATAACACGTTACCAAATACGGAAGGAGCGAGTTGTAAGAAGAACGTGAGAGCAAGAGTGAGAGAGAGAGAGAGAGACGGGTTAGGGCGAGAAGATGCAGGGAGGAGAAGAAGAAATAAAGTAACTAACAAACGTAACACTTCATCTGTAGCTCCGCACGTAATGACAGTAGGTGATCATGTAAACGTCACTCTGTAACTCCAGATGTCTGGGTTTGTGCTGGGGGGGGGGGGGGGGGGGGGGGGGGGGGGGGGTGTCTGTCCGCCCAGATGCTTCCACGACACGTCCGTCCGTCTTCCGTCCGCCGCCCCATCTCGACCACCTCGACAGTTCACACCAAAGGTGTCCGCGACTCAGCAAACGGAAAAAAAAAACAAACCAACTCGAGAGCGTTGTTGTTGTTCTTGCTATGACTATTGTTGTTGACATAATAATTGATTACTCTCAGCTACGATATATATGAAATCTCTCTAATAGCTAGCGGGGGGGTTGGGGGTGGGGGAGGGGAGGAGGGGGTGTTGGGGTGCGGTGCGCTGTAGTTGTAGCAGTGTTGTGTGTGTGTGTGTATGTGTGCGTGTCATACAGTATACTGTACAGGTGTGTGTGTGTGTGTGGTGGGGGGGGGGGGTGGACGAGGGCCCAGCAACAAATCACCACACCTCTCTGGTATCACCCAGCTGGCTCGGGCGCGCCGTCACTTTAAGAGGAAGTGAAGCCCAGGCGTCCTCAGAGCCGACCGTTACCTATCAGGGAAGCACAGTTAGCCGCTGTACTCGTTAACGTAGCCGATGTATCAGAGCGATGCAGAACACATAGAGCGAGCTTGACGAGTTCAGCTGTAAAGTCATTTATTAGGCACTCGTCGTACTGTTAGTCTCTCAACATGAGCCGCCGTGAGGAAGAGCTCTAACTCCGTTACTTACTGTATGAAGGCGTACTAGTAGTGGTAGCGACTAGGTCAATGTGCTAGCATAATGGTTATCTGTTAGGACATGTAGAGTTCAAAATCAGGCTCACGTAACCGGTTCTAAATGCGTTGTGTAAACGCAGAATTAGAAATAGCAGTTAGACTCGTGCCCTTTTACCAAGTAGTCGCACAACGAGTTCTGCAGCTACGAGGAATTTTGTTTGGATGTCGGGCGCAGAAACATGCGAGCGTGTGCCGAGATTAACACATAACATACAACACAAAAGCTGAGGCGAGGTCTCCAGACGTCTCAGGCGGGTCAGAGCCGCTCCGTCAGCCAGCTCTGTGATACTAGAAGTCCTGGGTCAGACCCAGAGGTGGCTCAGGTCACTCCGTTAACTTGGCCTCTGTTTGGGTTGTTTTTTTGTTTTTTTTTTAATGGTTGTTATTTTTAACTCTGGAGACGTGACCCAGACGCTGGTTGTTGGTCGTCCTGCTCTCTCCACATGTGCGGGACTCACAGGACCTGCTCGGCCTCCGTTGTACATACAGACAAAGAACCTGGTGCTTAGCATCCGACAGCTGTGCTGCACCGCACGGCCCCGAGGTGCACTCACTGGTGCAGTCACAACACACTCTCTCCCCGCACACTCTCCGTCTTTGTGTGTGTGTGTCCAAACACAAAAGCTGGACCCAGTCTCCCACTGTCGAGAGTCTCTCTCTCTCTTCTCTCTCTCTCTCTCTCTCCCTCTTGTGAAGCTGACATGTGTTCAACACATATGCACATATTTCCATCCCAACACCTGATTTGGACGCTTAACATCTCAGCCAGGTGTTCAGGTGTTCACAAAACATCCTGTCAGTCGTCTTTACACACACACGCACACACACACACACACACACACACACACACACACACACACACATAGGGTAAACAGTGATGCTTGCTACTGCCGATAGTGGCTTTAATCTGTATATTAGTTGATCGGGTGTGAGGCCGGAGGTGTACAGTGTAAAACCAGCATGACCCACACCAAGAGGGGGGAGGGGGTGCGCATGTGTGTGTGAGTGTGTGTATGTATGTATGTGTGTGTGCGTGTGTGCGTGTGGCGAACCCATCTGTAAGTAAACCAAATATCATTTTCACTATGCAGTCATTCAAACCATGTCAGCTTGCTTGGACGGTCGAAATGAAGCCTTCTGTACATACACAGATAGAGGGATGAACTGGAGGTGTGTGCGTGTGTTTTTCTTCTTTTTATCCAGCGTTACCCCCCCTCCCTCCACCCCTCCACCCCATGCTGCCCCTCCCCCTCCCCGCGGTGTGACCCCTCACCTCTTTCAGCTAGTTTGCAGAAACAAACAGAGCAAGAGATATGTTTTGAATGAGCTGACAAATATTTAAGGATTGTATTGGGGTTGGGAGGGGGAGGGCGGGGGAGGGGGGGTTAGATTGGGAGTTTGTAGGTTTGTTTTTTTTTGTGGGGGGGGTTAGGGGTTCAGATCAATGCTGTAAAGTATATCAATTGCATGTTAATGTCACCGTTGTAACTGCCATTGTTTTTGTTTTGTTTTTGTTTTTTTTTGTTTTTTTGTTTTCATTTTGTTTCTTCCGAGACAACGGTGGGTTGGGGCGGGGGATGCACAAAACTTTATCCTTATTTATGATTTTTACAACATATAGTCTGTATTTTTGTTTGTTTTGCAAAAAAGAATAATGAATTGTTGTGTACTTAGGAAAAGACACACTTTTTTTGCCTTTATTTTTAAATGTTTTCTGTCGAGAGTTTTTTCGTTTCTCCTTTTTGCAATATACTTTTTCCACTTTGGACCCATCACTAGTCGCTGAGGAGGAGGAGGAGGAGGAAAGCTGTATCTTTATTAGCCAACAGTGTTTGTTAGAGAAGCGTCTCGATGTCCTGTTCCCCCTCATTCACGTGCGGTGTGTCTTTACTTCTAGTTTAGCCGAGAGAGAAAGTCGAGAGCGCGTGTCATGTTTATTCGTCTACCAAAAGTCTATCGACGGTGATTATTAGTAGCTTTTATTTTTGTTTTTTTTTTTTTTAATTCTGATTACTATTATTACAGTTTTTATTATTATTGTTTTTATTATTATTATATTATTATTATTATTATTATTCAGGGCAAAGATGACACCAAATTGAACAAAGAGATAAATGGGTGATCCCACACAGAGCGGAGAGACGGGCGAGTTTGTCTGTTGTTCTGAGGCTTTTTTCTTCTAGTGTCAGTCCACCTTATTATGAAACTGCCACATAAAGAAAACCTCTGAACTCAAAGTACGGTGATACTTTTATTAGTAGTGATATTATTATTATTATTATCATATATATTGTTTTTCTTTGATCAGATATCATGATCGATTTATTTCTTGCTATCCCGATTTGGGTCATACATGTGTGCTGTTATTTAATTTCTTCCTCCCTCTCTATCTCTCCCCCTCTTGGTTTCTATTTTTTAATCTATTTCGTGATTTTATTGTTTTTCTATTCCTTTTTTTTTCTGGTTTGTCTAATGCTGTAGTCATGAGCTGATTGGTCAAACAACAGAGTTTTTCTTTCTTTATTTCTTTCTTGTTCTCTTTCTTTCTTTCTTTCTTTTTGTTTCTAATGCTGAGGCTGTCGTGACTGATGTTGCACTTGTGATGGGTTTCGTTTTGTTTTCGTGTTGCAGGTTGTTTTTGCCGAGACAGAGAGAGAGAGAGAGAGAGAGAGGAGAATATCGGGTGTTTTCCTTATTTTCTGTAAAGTCACAGCAGTTATTTTATCAATCATAGATCTGTGACACAGAGCAAGAAAAATGATTCTACTACAGTGTATTTTTTTCACTGATATTTATTTATTGGTCATTTGTATGTAGTTTTTTTTATTTGTATTTGTTTTTTTTGTTTTTTTTTGTGGAGGGCAAACAGGACTCGAGGTGGAGGAGTAGCCTCTCATCGGCATTTTATCGTTGTGCAGAGAAAGCGAACTACGATGATATCCCGCCATCACACTAACGTTTACCTTCCCTGAAGACCCCGACAAACAAACAAACAAACAAACAAACAAACAAACAGTCTCCTCCCGGGTCGAGGCGGCGTAGCCACAGCACGGTGTAATCTGAGCTCAAGCGCTTTGCTCGTAACTCACAGTGATAAAGTTTGTGATGTTTCACGGTTTGTATCAACAATTTACTGGATGCCAGTTTAAAGAAAAGAAAAGAAGCAGACGAGAATTTTTTAATCAGTTCTTACGTAGTTCGGCCTGTTTTTAAGCGCCCCGGGTTGCCAGGTGGTTCAGACACGCCTGCTTTGGATTATCATCGAGGTTTGTTGCTCTTTTATTTTTGGTCCCCAGATGCAGTTTCGGGTCTGGAGTGCACGACTCTGTAGGTTTTGCAGGGTGGGGGGGGGGGTCGACTTCAGTCGGCGCCGTCGCAGTTCAAAGGCTTCTTGTCTGTACGACTCCGTGGGTTTTGTTGTCTCGCATCAATTGACACAGCTTTACTGCCCGTTGCTTTCATTTTGTTTTGTTTTGTTTTTGTTTTTTTTGTTTTTGTTTTGGCTGCATTTTTATCCCTCCCCCTCCCCCCCCTTCACTCCCCAACCCCCCCCCCCACACCCCCACCCCCCCACCCCCAGTCTCATTTCAAACAGAATAAATGCCATTATATTGTGAATACCTCAGGATTTTTTTGGAGAAAAAAAAACAATAAAACACTTAAAAATCAAATAAATAAATACATAAAAACTCATAAAAAACGTGAGTGTCTTGTGCCATTTCTTTCTTTTCTTTCGCACAAGTTCCTATAATGGAAAGAGCGAAATGATGATCTTTAGAGGTTACTAAACATTTAATAATGTTAATTAGAGTTCACATGCATGCTAAATGCTAAACCACATCCATCCATCATCTTCCATGCTTTCTGCGGTGTTGTAGAAGTCTGTCCCTGATCTGACTGGGATCAAACCTGAGACCTCCTTTTATAGTAATGGTGACAACCACTCATACACCGTGTTGCCCCTCTTTACTCAGTTATGGCAAACAGGAAGTAGAATTTCAGTGTGAAATGAAGGAAGCAGAATAGAAATTGCATTAAATTCCAATTGATAATTTTGGTGTTTTCCAGAACATTCCATAGATGATAGTTTAACATATTTCATACAGATAGTTGTTACTATGAACTTCAGGTACATGTCATATTTTAAGTACAGCAAACGTTTCTCCATTGACAATTAAGAATGGAAGCATCATCTATAGAAGTGAAAATTTAGTTTGACGTATTATAGCTTTCCTATAATGTAAAAAAAATATTTCCCAGAAATATTTTAGCATTTGTAAAGTATCTTTTAGTATTTAAGCCAAAACATTTGTTAAACCTGACAAATTTCTCTGAATTGCAATTAATTTAGTTCCTATTTAGTTCCTAATTTCCTATTCCAATTAAACATCCTGTGGGGGCGGAGCCAATCCAACTCGAATTCTGCAATAGAATTTAATTGAAACCCCAATTCTTCACAAGCCCGATTTCCACTTTCCTAAAGCTTTCACAACAGTTCGGACACCAGCAGGTGGATGGTACTTTCTCCACATACTGTCATTCCCAGTTCTGTCCAGAGCGGGGCGCCACTTCTCATTTGTCTCGTCCAGCTACAGTGAGTGAGGACGACACAGCGAGTACAAATATGCCCTGGAACTGCTGAACACAGGCAGGCAAATGTGCTCAAACACATCAGAGGAAAAGAAAAGAAAAACACACTTTCCCCTGCAGAGAAATGCAGTGTTACATACGTGACATGACACTATTGAAACCTTACACAACAACACTGTTAAACTGCCCCCACCATCACGACACACTTATCTCTCCCTGGTCTGAGGGTGTGTGTACGTTCAGATCCGTCCGTCCTAAAGCAGAGTCGTCTCACTTGTGGGACAGGAAGACAACAGACCAGAAAGCATCAGAAAGGCCAGGATGACGAATGTTTACACAGTTAGCTCTTTTTAAATAACATTTTGTAGACTTTCCGGTATCTGCTGAGGCTGATTGATCCTAATTCTTGTCCGGTCCCAGTTTAAAGAGTCACAAGCTGGTTTTCCTATCTTCGACTGTACACAGTGATCCTGGCATACATAGTAGAGGAAAGGCCGTTAGATCTGAGGTGGCTCTGCATGGACTCAGGCTGAATTAGGAGTTAAACTGAGGGTTAAAATAAGACTGTCTGTCTCAAATGTGTAGATACCGTAGAGCTGCTACTGAGTTTAATCAAGCAAGTGTGAGGACAAAAGAAGAAAATTCACTCCAAAACATGTGAGGATGGTTTTGTTTCTATACTGACGATATTATAAAGATGAATGAACGATGCAGAATGGAAACAAGTCGTTCTGTGGAGGCTCTCATCCTCTATAACAGGTCACCTCATCCACCTCTGTGTGTGTGTGTGTACGTGGCAGGTTTAACTCACTGGCTACTGTGAAGCTAATTCATAAAATCCAGTTAGATGTGTGTGTGTGTGTGTGTGTGTGCCGGCTCGGCCTGTGTCGTGCCGGGACACGCCGGGCCCTGCTCCTCTATCAGCTCATCTTTGATCTGTGGCTGATATGAGGCAGCAGGAGGAGCGGGGCTCCGGGTAATGACCGGGGCTTTGAAAAGAAACTTTACACCACAGCCAGACACAAAACAAAAAAAGACCACGCCTCCCTCCACCTTCTCTCTCTCTCTGTCTCTCTCTCTTTCTCTGAAAATCTTTGTCTCCGTCTTTCTCTGTCTCTCCTCTCTGACCATATATGGTAGGAAATTGAATTAAAAGCTCATTGGTGGATTGGAGAGAGACACTTCCTGTGCTTTTTGGATGCCCTGCGGCAACACTATCATCAGGTCTTCAGTTGTTTTATTAAAACGTTGTTCTCATGTGGTTGCACGGTCACCTTTAAACTTTGGTTTGAGAGAAACCGTGACTGTCTGACTCTGGCGTGTACAGTAGGCGACGCTGGTTTACAGTCGCTTACGTGGACGTAAGACCCAGTGGTGTGTCATTAACAGCATAAACACACAAACACAGGAAGTGTCTTATATGTAGGTTTCTAAGTCAGTTGCTTCTCTTTACGGCCTTTGCTGTCATATTTCCCCCCACGGACACGGTGCCACACCCCTCCTCCTGTTGCAGGTACTGACAAGGCCCTGCATTCCTACACACACACACACACACACACACACACACACACACACACTCACTTCAGAATAGATGCTTGCGTCCCGCAACACATAGTTAGTCTCATTTTCCTATTTTAGGTCATACTTTGACCAGGGTTTTTTTCACTTCTTCATACCAGGATTGACACGTGTGCTTGGAAATGTGGAAACGAGCACATAATTTGCTCACGCTTCCCTCTCCCTAAAGACGAGGTTTCAGAGCTGTCGACCGGTGTTCTAGCTGTGTGTTTTGCTCTGAACTGTTGCCCGGCCGAGCCAACTTGTGCCGCCTGCTATGATGAAGTTCACACGTCGAGTTAGGGGAAGGAAACAGTCGATCAACTGCCCTTGATCTTGAGATGACAACACTTCCTTTATTGCTTCAATGTACTGCGAATAAAGTCCTCGCTTCCTGGTGTCATTTCACTTTTTTTTTGGAGTACTGTACAACACAAGAAAGAGAGACAACAACAACAACAAAAAAACCCAACAAGGCATCCTGGTCTTTACGTGGAGCTCCTGAACGCAGCACGGACTCAAAGGGAGGGAGGGCGCGAGGGGGCGGGGCGTTCACTGCACCTGGGAAAAACTAAAGGTGGGCGGATTAAAGGTACGGAGACTCCCGTCCGGAGCTGAGTCCAGGCTGCTGCGGCTTCAGGGACAGATCGAGACCACGACTAAGACCCCCCCGACCAGGACCAGGACCAGGACCAGGACCAGGACCAGGACCAGGACGACGTCGGCGGCGGCCCCCGGACACGCAACCAGACCCGAGTTCACCTCCAGTGCCTGAGGCTGCAAAACAGGTGCGTCTGCAGCCACACACACACACACACTCACACGCACATATACCAGAGAGCTGCTGCACTCCTCAAACACCACATTAAGTCATTAAGTAGACGCTTCCATCCAAAAGCGACTTGCACAGCTAGGAAAACACTCGATATTGAAGACACTGTAGTTGAAGGAACCATAGTGGAGGGGTCAGAGGATGTAACAGGAGAAGGAGTTGAATGGAAAATCAATTCTGTTTGCTCACCTGGCCTTACCTCCTCCTCTCCCCCCTCCTCCTCCTCCTCTTCATCATTATAATTATCTGCTTTGATTGTCCCTGAATCACATCAGCAGACTGTCAGCAGGAGTGGGAAAACTTCACCCCCACTCCAATCAGTCAATCGATCAATCAGTCAATCAATCAATCAGTTGTGGTTGAGGATTTTGAACTGTAGGTCTCCGTGGGCTCAGCCATGTTAAGTTTAGCTGCGGGACAGGGGGAACTGGCCTGCCCTGTTGTATGGAAATACATTTTCCTCTCCACTGTTTGGACTTAAGCTTAGTTCTGTCACATTAACCTGGTTTGCATCCTGCAGAGTGTCTGTCTGTCTTGTATTTCAGGTGCTTTGGATGAGATGTATTTTTCTTTCTTTTCTTTTTTTTTTCATCCTCATATAACAAACCACACACGCCCAGCTGCTGCCGCTACTGCTGCTGTGTGACTACCCTCGGGATACAAAATTGTCATGCAATCACAAAAGAGGCCTTTGGCTTTGTGGGAAACGAACAATGAGCTACATCTGATGCGATATATTCATAATCAAATGATCAAAGTGCAAGGAGCCAGACAAAGGTGCCACTTTGCATGGAGACATTAAGTAGTTTTGCCTTCAAATGATCGCTCTTTCCCTCTGTTTGTAATGCCTGATCACGTCTCCTCACAGACTTCTGAGTGACTTAAGGACAGGCTGCTCAGGCACCTCACCTGAGCAGGTGGCTGGGCTCGTGCCCCCTGTGTGTGTGTGTGTGTGTGTGTGTGTGTGTGTGTGTTAGGTAAGAGCTGCCAAGGCCTGGATAAAGCCAGGAGATTGACTGGCGGCCAAGAACAAGGAGATGTGCTGCTGGAAGTGTGTGCGATAAAGACGAGAGGGACGCGCAGATTAAACAGGCCCGTGCAGGGAGCAGGAATGCGTCTCCATGCTGGTGGAGGGGGAGAAAAGTGGTTCAGTTTCACAGATGCACTTCAAATACAATTCATTAGACATTTTCTATATATGTGTTTTCATTGAGAGAGGACAAGTTGCAGAGGGCTGAACTAGATCATGTGGTGGTAAAGTCTTTCTTTTTGCAAAATGAGCAGACCAGAATTTGTGTAACTTCCTGAGGAAGTTGGCCCATGGTCGACTGTGACAGCGAGGCCGACCCGCATGTCACAAGTTCTCCTGTCCGGGCCACCGGCTTAATGATGTGTTCACACCCCTGAGCAGTTTCTGCAAATGACGCGTTACACTCTTCAGCTCTGTGTTTTATGCTTTTTTTTTTGTTTTTGTCACTCTCTTAAAACTAGTGGTGAAAGCGGCGACGTGCTGCTGTTTTCCTCTTCCTCCCCCACTGATCTCTAAGTCTGAGCACTTAATGAACTTAAGAGGGACACAGATGACACCTTGTGCACTGATCCCTTTATCCCTCACTCAATAAACACACACATACACACACACACACACCCTCTGTGTCTTTATCTTTCTCCTCACACACACACACTCCGGGTGTTTTGCTTTTTAACAGATCTGTTATCCACGAGAAGTCAGACGCTCTGACCGTCTCAGGATAAAGATTATGATTGGCTAAAATTCACAGTGATTTATGCCCTTCATTCATTTTTCTCTTTTGTTCAAGTAGTTGTAGATGTAGTTGGAGTTACAGTTTACTGTAATAGCCCAAGGACCCACTCGTCCCCTATTCTTTTCAATATATATATTTCTTTACAACTCTTCAGCAATTGAGATATTTCTCTATTACCTCAAATTGTTTTATTTTTTGTTCATATTCATCTTCAAGTGTGCAATCATCCCATTTATTGCTGCAGCCATTAGTCTCCCAGATCTTCCCAGGCTTGTTCTCACAAGAGAAGACTGAAATAAGTGGGGACGTGTTCCAGCTGCGCAACCTTAATCCTATTAAATTCTGTTTTTTTTTTAAAATTTTAATTGTGAAACACTGGATAGTGAAACAATCCAGGGATGAGCTCGGCTCAGCTCGGTTTATTGAAGCAGCTTGTGGACAGAAAGCCAATGCTTTGTCTGTAGAGTCGGGGTTAAAAAGATTAGAAAAGAGAGAATAAAACATGTTGTCTCAGTCCCATCTGACGCAGATAAAACCAGTTTCTGGCCTTAAGTTGCTTTCGATTGACCCAGTTTGTCGTCCCGTTCAGAAACGAAGCTGTCCGTGCCTGTTGTTGAAGTCATCGGTCCTGACTTGACAATGAGATGCGGCATCTCGAACAGACGATCCCATAAATGGTAAATGAGTTCAGGAGCTCGTTGTTGGTGGTGAAAGTGGAACGTAGGGGCACTGGATGGATGGAGTTTCTCTCCTCCCAGAATATTCTTTCCTCGGTTTCCAAGAGAAGGAAGCGCGGAGTCTTTCCTCAGGGTGTGGTCGTGGGGGATAATGACACTTCTCCGTCTGCCCGGGCTTGTTCCTGACATTCCTTCCTGCCAGTAAAGCATCCCCACCACCAGCCTTTCACCGGGACTTTTACATAACTTACACTGGAAGAGGGTTCAGCCGACACCCCACACTACCCCCACACCCCACCCTCCCTTCCCCTCTCTCCACTGACTGT
The DNA here is from genome assembly GCA_029224185.1 of Karalla daura. Classification (NCBI taxonomy): domain Eukaryota; kingdom Metazoa; phylum Chordata; class Actinopteri; order Chaetodontiformes; family Leiognathidae; genus Karalla; species Karalla daura. The sequence goes on along the minus strand of CM055189.1, from coordinate 5,629,259 downwards.
CCTCCAGCTAGCTTGATGGACGCTCCTGTTACCTGTGGAAGAAGAAGAAGAAGTTGGGAATTTGTGGAATTCTGTGTAATGAGATGGTGAGGAAGGAATGCGGACCAGACAGGGAATAAAGGTGTACCGCAGAGATCCGGGTAAAAAGAGTGACTAATTGAGCCTCAGGTCGTGAATTCAGACGGGGGCAGAAAAATCCCATCTGACTTTTCCCTTTGGAGTTCAATGCTTTCATCTCTGCGCTAAACGGTTTCTCTCCAGTTCCTGCACATTCGGGGTCATAGGTCTTGCAGAGATGTCTTGCAGAGATGCATCGTAGCGATACGCTCAAACAGCTGAGGCGAGAATGTGCCCAAACTCGTGCTGTAGCTCCTGCGGGAGCAGGGAGGTGTGCAGGAAACGTCGGCACCTCGACCTGTTCTTATTTGTTCAGCGCGTGTCGCTCCGCGGCTAAATATTCATTTGACAAACGCGAAGTACACGCCGCAGGTAAACGGCTCGCCGTCAAACAGACTCTGCAAACGGAGTGAATATCACCCATGACAAGTGACAGGCGGGACACACACAAACTTTCTCTCTGTTGGTTTTTGTGCTTGTGTGTGATAGGAAGACGTGGCTAAACGAAACAAATCACCAGGGCTGCATCCTTAAAGGGGGAAGTAAAAGGAAATGAGGAGTTAAGAGACACACCGAGGCCAGGCTTGAGACCTCTGTGTCAGTAGGCGTGCTTTGAAGATGATAATCTAGACGACTTGCTTGGAAAATTGTGTACTGTAATGATGTCGGACTGGTTTTCGAGCCGTCTTTGAACTCTAATGCGCTCTTGTTCGTCCCTCAGCGACCATGACGGACGCGGACAAGTTCCTGTACGGGGACCGCAGCGGGGTCAACAACCCGCTGGCCCAGGCCGACTGGGCCACCAAGAAGCTGGTCTGGATCCCCTCGGAGAAGCTGGGCTTCGAGGCCGGCTCCATCAAAGAGGAGCAAGGAGAGGAGTGCGTGGTGGAGCTGACGGACTCGGGCAAGAAGGTGAGAGTGTGGCATGAAAACGACATTGTTTTTTTTTTATTATTAAGTCCTGTGTCACAAGCCCCGTGTCTGTCTGCGTGTCTCAGGTGAAGGTCAACAAGGATGACATTCAGAAGATGAACCCACCCAAGTTCAACAAGGTGGAGGACATGGCGGAGCTCACGTGTCTGAACGAGGCGTCCGTGCTGCACAACCTCAAGGAGAGATACTACTCCGGACTCATCTATGTGAGTTTAGAGGCCGACACAAGTCTGTTTTTAAAGTGAAAACTATGTCTCGCTCTCTGACTTTAACGCCCCTTCTTCTCGATAACTTCACCCAGACGTACTCTGGCCTCTTCTGCGTGGTGGTCAACCCGTACAAGTACCTGCCCATCTACACCGAGGACATCGTGAGCATGTACAAGGGCAAGAAGAGGCACGAGATGCCGCCTCACATCTACGCCATCACAGACACAGCCTACAGGAGCATGATGCAGGGTACGGCCACACCCTGACCCTAATCCTGACCCAACAACTGCTCATCAAATTATGGGTCTGACTGAGCGTTGAATGCACGAGACATGATCTTGAGGCCTTTATTAAACTTTTTGCGACTGTGGAAACTGTTTGCACCACAGTTTCGTCAGTCAACCGCTCATGCAGAAGCAGAAACTGCACAGTCCCATAATCTCTCTTCGGCTGCCACGTCAACTTTTTTTTTTTTACCTCCCTCTTTCTCTTCCCCTTAGATCGCGAGGACCAGTCCATCCTCTGCACGTAGGTTACCCTCTTTTTATTACGTCACTGTTCTATATTTGCATGGATTCATATCATATCTCCCAGGATGTAGGCTCGAGATTTCATCTGTTTTGGAAATTTGGAAATATTTCTGCAGTTCTTATTGAAAATGTTATTTAACATGTCGTGTGATTTTTCTTTTTAAGGGGAGAATCAGGTGCCGGGAAAACAGAAAACACCAAGAAAGTCATTCAGTATCTCGCCCACGTTGCCTCATCCTTCAAGTCCAAGAAAGATCAGGTCAGTAAAAATGTCTGTTTTTCCACTTCTGTTCGATTGATTTGTTCCTGACAGTTTTGTGAAGACCACGATGGACCCACTGCTCTCTGCAACACACACACACACACACCTTATATTTTTCTTGTCTTCCTCCTCCTCTGTTGGTCCGTCTCTTCCTTGTGGTCTACCTGAACCAGCTGTGTGCAGAGTTCTGCACATTCCTCTTTCAGGCCTCGACGTGTCTGCCTCACCTCTGTAGTGACTGAAAATGATGCAGAACACACACGTCTGTGTGTGTGTGTGTGTGTGTGTGTGTGTGTGTGTGCATGAGTGTGTGGGGGTGTCTCTGCAAGTTGCCCCACAAGACCTTATGAAATGTATGATGAATCGTTTCCTGAATCGTCACCTGGGGTCCCGAGTCTCCTACAGTTTTGTAACTTGTGCTGAAGTTGATATCCAATCTGCTGAACTTATTTCCCTTTTTTTTTTTTGTACCTTCTCTCCAGGGCGTTGCAGTTTTGTCACATGTGAGTTCATCTCTCCCTGACCGCATATTCACGGTGTCTGTTACTCATATCCTCTACTAACCAGGAGCATTTTGTCCTCTTCTTCTTCTTCTTATGGGCTTTCAAACAAATGCATCAAACCTGGCTAACTATCACCTATAATTATGTGAGATTATGCTAATTTTAACAGTCACGCTGTTTTTAGCCTAGCCTAGTTTAGCTGAAAACATGGAAGATACTGTGTTCCAAAGTAGCAAAGTCCCGGCATTATCCTAATTCCAACAACTGTGACTCACAAGAAAACTGCTTTAACGATGACTGTTCCCGGTCAAGTTAAGGAAAACTTAATTGCTTTTAACAAAAGGAAAGGGGAACTCCCCGTAGCAAACAAGATTTAGGTAGAATACGAGTTAGACACGTCGAATAGGTGCTTTTAAAAAGTAAGAGCTAGTTGTATGACAAAGACTTGGGAGGGGACTGAGAGTTAAAAAAATGAATGAATAAACAAGTTGGCTCCACAGTTTCAGCTGTTCCTTACCTCACCTGGCAACAACACAGGCTGGTAACCTTATCTCGGGCTCTCTCGAATGCATAAACGCACCTCGGGGTTTCCGTTTTTGTTTTAAGTGCCGTATTAAGTGACAGTATCACACTCCACCCAGTGGCTACCCTTTGCACCCAATCTGGTCGGTCTTGATTTTGTCATTGTGAAGCGTCTGTATGCGCCCCCTGTCTGGGGTGTCGCTGTGCACTCCTGTATTTCCTTTGGGGGGGTGGGGTGGGTGGTTGGGTTGGGTGGGGTAGGGTCTTGGCTAAACTGGACTGTGTGCTTCTCTTGTTTGTGCCTGCATGGACAGGGGCGGGATGGTCTCACAGGGTTTTTGTGCTTGACTGGGCCTACTGTGCTCCGGGAATGTGTGTTGGAATGCACAAGATCTCAGAGTGTGTGTGTGTGTGTGTGTTTATGTGTGTGTGTGATTGTTGGGCAATGATAACATCCCCTGAAGGGATTCTTTTGTATACACAGCATAATTTTATTATTATTTTTGTATGTGCCGAACAAGTTGCTGCATGTTTTGCGTTTGCAGAGGGAAGCTCTTAAGCGGTGCAACGTAAATGCAAGTGACACGTGTTTGGTTTAGTGTGAAACCGTGTCTCCTCTCGTCAGGGAGAGCTGGAGAAACAGCTGCTGCAGGCAAACCCCATCCTGGAGGCTTTCGGCAACGCAAAGACGGTCAAGAACGACAACTCCTCGAGATTTGTAAGAATGGCTCAAAGCTATGTTTTCATTGAGATTTGTCTCACAATCGTGTGTCAAAATAAAGCAAGAATAAACGGCGTAATGTGTGGAAAATGGTGACGACCTAAAGAGAACGTTTGTTTTCCCCTCTAGGGAAAATTCATCAGGATCAACTTTGACGTCAATGGATACATCGTCGGAGCCAACATTGAGACTTGTATCCTTCTCAAGATTTGCAAATGAAGGAACCTGTGGTTCCTTAGTAGCTGGAACAACCTGCTAGGTTACCACAGTTATGGCTTTGAAGCCATATTCTGAAGTGACAACCCAATCAAAGCCTGCCTGCAGTCCTACCCATCTGCATCTTGTTTACTGTCAGTTTGCAAACAATTTGCAAACTGACAAGTAAATTTGTTCACAGAACAAGTAACACATCATTTTAGTATCACCTGACAAGGGACAACACGGACTGTGGTTGCAAGGCAGGTGAAGAAACACAATAAAACAAAGTAGTACACCGTGGCCTGTTTGCTTTGGTTGGCCCTTGACCGATACGTTGCCAGATCTGCTGGAGAAGTCTCGAGCTATCCGTCAGGCCAAAGAGGAGAGGAGCTTCCACATCTTCTACTACATGCTGTCAGGAGCAGGGGACAAGATGCGCTGTGAGACGTTTCACTTTTAAGATATTACAGCAACAAAATGAATGTGGTTCATGGAACGCAGATATTGAAGGACGCCGAGAGCTTTCAGTGTGCCAGAGCCACGTCGCCTTGGCAGATTTGTTGAGTTTCGTTTGTTTTACGTTTTAGCTGAATTGTGCCTGGAGGACTACAGCAAGTACCGTTTCCTGTCCAACGGAAACATGACGATTCCCGGCCAACAGGACAAAGACCTGTTCACAGAGACCATGGACGCCTTCCAGATCATGAGCATCCCAGAGGAGGAGAGGATCGGTACCTACTGCCATTTAGCATCCGCAGTGTAGAAACTTTATGGATTCATTTTAAAGTGCATAGACAATGATGCAAATGGGGGTTGGGGTTACTCAAATCTATCTTATAGTCATTTTTTAATATATTCATCAATAGACCAAAACACCATCAATGTGAATAGATGTTTATTTCTAAATAAAAGCAGATCAAACATCTGGCTTATAAGAATGGAGGAAGAGAAACTTCACGTTTCCCCTTTTTGTGAACATGCAGCATTTGTGTGACCTCGTCTGTCTGTCTGTGTGTCAGGTCTGTTGAAGGTCGTGTCGGCCGTGCTCCAGTTGGGAAACATGAGCTTCAAGAAGGAGCGTAACTCCGACCAGGCCTCCATGCCCGACGATACCGGTAGGCAGATTTACACACACATAGACACACATACACGTCGGATGAGCTGACAGGGGTCGAGCGACTCGTGCCTCATGTTCCCCGAACGTTTCCCCCACAGCTGCACAGAAAGTGTGTCACCTGCTGGGCATCAACGTGACCGACTTCACCCGAGCCATCCTGTCTCCCAGGATCAAGGTCTGTTGGCGTCCATTACAAAACATATTTCCTAGTTTACATTTTTGTAGTTTGTGATGCAAATTTCGTATAGTACCAAAAGGGTGACATTGGACTTTCTTTCTTTCTTTCTCTCTCTCTTTCTTCTTTTCTTTTTTCCTTGCAGGTTGGCAGGGACTACGTCCAGAAGGCCCAGACCCAGGAGCAGGCTGAGTTTGCTGTCGAGGCTCTGGCCAAAGCCTCTTACGAGAGGATGTTCCGCTGGCTGGTGCTGAGGATCAACAAAGCCCTGGACAAGACCAAGAGACAGGGGGCCTCCTTCATCGGCATCCTGGATATCGCTGGATTTGAGATTTTTGAGGTAAAACTATCAGCGGCTGTACTTCTGCCTATCTGCATGAATCCTGAAGAGCGTAAAATTATAAGCTTTTACCAGTGTTATGTATACTTATACAACAGGGAGGGGTCCTGGGAAAGTTGTTTCAAAAGTTTTTCATCACTGCAAATTCAGGAATTATTAAAAAAAAAAAAACTTGCATATAATAATAAACTGCAAATTGGAGGTTTTGTTTAATATTTGTGGATGTGTTAAGCAATCAGTACATGACAATACAGAGAGAGAGAGAGATGAATGATGATGTCTCAGCATTTTCTAAAGTTCCAGCTGATCCTTGTGTGCTCAAATCATGGAAAATAAAGTAAATATTAACTGGGACACTGGGAGGCTGGGACAAGCAAACTCAAGTAAAAAACATGACAAATGATGAGTTAATAAGTCGTTTCTCCTCTCAGCTGAGTAATGGCTCCTCTCCTCCTCTCCCGCAGCTGAACTCCTTCGAGCAGCTGTGCATCAACTACACCAACGAGAAGCTGCAGCAGCTCTTCAACCACACCATGTTCATCCTGGAGCAGGAGGAGTACCAGAGGGAGGGCATCGAGTGGAGCTTCATCGACTTCGGCCTGGACCTGCAGCCCTGCATCGAGCTCATCGAAAAACCCGTAAGACCGTCGTCTGCTGGTTGTGATTATGCCTCCAGACTGGGATGATGCCAGTAGTGAATGTGTATGTGTCTCGGCCTGCAGGACTATTGAGGTCGAGGATCAGTTACAAACGTTCTGCAGGCCACGCTTCTTTTGTTTCGTGATGCGTGTCGAGACGCGAAACGTGCATTAGTCAGAACTGCAGAGTGAGCTGTCTTGACTTCTTTTTTTTCCCCTTTTCCACCATTAATTTCAGGCCGGTCCCCCAGGCATCCTGGCTCTGCTGGATGAAGAGTGCTGGTTCCCTAAAGCCACAGACAAGAGCTTTGTGGAGAAGGTCGTACAGGAGCAGGGCACAAACCCCAAGTTCCAGAAACCCAAGAAACTCAAGGACGACGTCGATTTCTGCATCATCCACTATGCTGGAAAGGTCACTGATATGTACTTTGACTGATTTTTCTTCTTGTTTTGAATATATTGAGCTTTTAGTTTGTTTTGCACAAAGAAAAATAAGAAAAACAAAAGAGCCCAAGAACCAGAGAGCCCAAGTTGGTTGAGGTTAGACAGGCTTAGTTTATTATGAAGAGATAATGGAAATTGACCTCCGGGCCTCAAGTCAATGAGCAATGATTACAGAAGTAAACATAGTCAAAATAGAGTGAATCACGATGTATTTCACTCAAATCGAGAGGTCGCTGTCCTCCGATGCAGGTCGACTACAAGGCGGACGAGTGGCTGATGAAAAACATGGATCCTCTGAACGAGTGTGTGGCCACGTTGCTCAACCAGTCGACGGATAAGTTCATTGCTGACCTGTGGCGAGACAGTAAGTCTGTGCAACTGACTCCGTCCTCCTCTCCATCTTTGATCTTCCTTAGACTGCAATATGCAACCCTGAGGGGGACAGGGATTCATAACCATCTCTTGCATGATCAAACTTGATTAGTTCTCTGTTAGAGTTAGCTTTAATACATCCTCTTAAAATGAACGTTTCTTCCACGCAGTGGACCGTATCGTTGGCCTGGATAAGGTGGCAGGGATGTCGGACTCCATGCACGGGGCGTTTAAGACCCGTAAAGGCATGTTTCGCACCGTGGGCCAGCTGTACAAGGAGCAGCTGGGGAACCTCATGGCCACTCTCAGGAACACAAACCCCAACTTCGTCCGCTGCATCATCCCCAATCATGAGAAAAAGGTACAGAACGGAGCAGGGTGCAGAAACGCTCAAAAGGACTCATCATTATTCTAGATTATATGAATATCTGAATCTTTGCATCTTCAGGCTGGCAAGCTGGAGCCTCACCTGGTCCTGGACCAGCTCAGGTGTAACGGCGTCCTAGAGGGGATCCGTATCTGCAGACAGGGCTTCCCCAACCGCATCGTCTTCCAGGAGTTCAGACAGAGGTAACGACAGTGAGACTTGAACACAAATTCCTTCAGGTTTGCTGCTTTTGTGTGATCACACCAAAGCTTTTAATTCTCCCTTTCAGATATGAAATTCTCACTCCCAACGCCATCCCAAAAGGCTTTATGGACGGCAAGCAAGCCTGCGTGCTCATGGTACGAAGCATAAAATATATTACCACATTCACATCCATTGCAAATGTTTTTACTGCTTTCCACTCAATTATTTCTCTTTTTTTTAATGCAAGATCAAAGCTCTGGAGTTGGACCCGAACCTGTTCCGCATTGGACAGAGTAAAGTGTTCTTCAGAGCTGGAGTCCTGGCTCACCTGGAGGAGGAGAGAGACATGAAGATCACTGACGTGATCATCAGCTTCCAGGCCTGGTGCAGGGGATACGTGGCCCGCAAGTAAGACTACAACCTACAACACTACAACCTCATCATGTTTTTTTTGTTCATATCAAGCAACATATTCACACACTTCAGGATTTGTGAGCTTGTAAAGGGAGCACACGTACTGTTTTTATTATTATTTATTTACTTTCTTTTTGATCCCTCCAGGGCCTTTGCTAAGAGACAGCAGCAGCTGACGGCCATGAAAGTCATCCAGAGGAACTGTGCTGCTTACCTCAAACTCAGGAACTGGCAATGGTGGAGGCTTTTCACCAAGGTGAGAGATTGATAAAGACTGTAAGGTATTTATCAACTTCATTATGGGATGGCTCACACATCTAGAGCTGCAGATTTATAGATTTAATCGAGATCTATCAGTCATGAACACCATTTGTTAACTGTTGGATGTTTGCTCCCAGGTGAAACCTCTGCTGCAGGTGACTCGGCAGGAGGAGGAGATGCTGGCCAAGGAAGAAGAATTGACAAAGGTGAAGGAGAGACAGCTGCAGGCGGAGGAGCAGCTCAAAGAGTTCGAGTTCAAGCAGCAACAGGTAACGGTCTCACCGTGCTCGCCTTGTTTTTGTGGGGGGTGGTTGGAAGAGGGAATTCTGGAAGTGTCTCGCAGAATAAAAACAAAATGAAGCATCACGGATTGTTCCTTCGTCTCCCCTCCGCCAGCTGAATGCTGAGAAGTTGGCCCTCCAGGAGCAGCTGCAGGCGGAGACGGAGCTGTGTGCCGAGGCCGAGGAGATGAGGTCCCGTCTGGCGACCAGGAAGCAAGAGCTGGAGGAGATCCTGCACGACCTGGAGTCTCGGCTGGAGGAGGAGGAGGAGCGGGTCACCCAGATGCAGACCGAGAGGAAGAAGATGCAGCAGAACATCGTGGTCAGTAAAAAATAACATGCAGATGTGAAATTGTACCGTGTACATGGTTTAAATCATGCGCTGACATTGCAAACTCTGTTTTTCCACCAGGACCTGGAGCAGCAGTTGGACGAGGAGGAAGCGGCCAGACAGAAGCTTCAAATGGAGAAAGTCACCAGCGACGCCAAGATAAAGAAGATCGAGGATGACATCATGGTGCTGGAGGACCAGAACAGCAAACTCAACAAGGTCTGACACGACGAGCTCACTGAGTCCTCTGCTCAGAGCTTACGATAAATAACATGTGACTATTAAAGTCTGGGCAACAAATCATTTTTGTTTTTCCTTTTTAATGATCTCAGGAGAAGAAACAGATGGAGGAGAGGATCTCGGAGTTCACCACCAACCTGGCCGAGGAGGAAGAAAAGTCCAAGAGTTTACAGAAGCTCAAGAACAAACACGAGGCCATGATCACAGATTTGGAAGGTGAGTGTTCGTTGCCGATGTTATTGCATGTAACAGAGTGTGTTTTCCCCGAGTAATCACATCATTATTGTCATTTCTTACATCTTAATCCCTGTTTACAGAGCCTGAGATGTTGTGATGCTTCTAGCGTCTGCTTAAACAACCACTTCTAGACTTTAAGATTGAGAGACAACAAGAAACAGTGATGTTAAAAATCGGTGCATCTTCTCACGCACAGACCGTCTGAGAAAAGAGGAGAAACTCCGCCAGGAGCTGGAGAAGAATCGCCGCAAACTCGAGGGAGACTCGACTGAGCTCACCGACCAGATCGCTGACCTGCAGGCCCAGATCGCTGAACTCCGAGCTCAGCTGGCCAAGAAGGAGGAGGAGCTCCATGCTGCCCTGGCCAGGTTTGACAATCATTTCATGATTTTGTTCTAACCTAGCGCTATCAGCTGAGGATCTGTACATCATTGTCCTCTTTCTTCTTCATTTCACCTCCAGGATCGAGGAGGAAGCTGCGGCCAAGAACTCTGCGCAGAAGAAGATCAGGGAGCTGGAGGCTCAGATCTCGGAGCTGCAGGAGGATCTGGAGCTGGAGAGGCAGGCGCGCTCCAAGGCTGAGAAACACCGCAGGGACCTGGGAGAAGAGCTGGAAGCTCTGAAAACTGAACTGGAGGACACCTTGGACTCCACGGCAGCACAGCAGGAGCTGAGGTAACACTTAATCCTGGTTGTGTGTTTTTATAAAATTGAAAATGAAAAAACTTAAAGATCTGATAAGTTGTAGACCCGATTTCACCCGTAAAGGGGCCGAGAATGCCTGAAGAAGGTATATCAGACAGAAATGTCGAAATGAAGGCTTTCTTCTCACCTTGTTCCCTCTTTCATTCTGTCGCTCCAGGTCCAAGCGTGAGACGGAGGTCGCCCAGCTGAAGAAGACTCTGGAGGAAGATGCCCAGCTCCACGAGCAGCAGATGGCCGACATGAGGCAGAAGCACAACCAGGCATTCGAGGAACTCAACGAACAGCTGGAGCAGGCCAAGAGGGTAACGAACGGAGTGCGAGGGAGAAAACGATGCTTGTGATGCTTATCAAAACACCCGTATAACGACATGCGTTGTGCTCTCCCCTCGCAGAACAAGGTTTCGGTGGAGAAGTCCAAGCAGGCCCTGGAGAGCGAGTGGAACGAGCTGCAGATCGAGCTGAAGACTCTCACGCAGGGAAAGACCGACTCTGAGCACCGCCGCAAGAAGGCGGAAACCCAGGTCCAAGAGCTGCAGATCAAATACGGAGAGAGTGAACGTCAGAGGCAGGAGGTGGCCGAGAAGATGGCGAAGATGCAGGTACGCTAGCTCTGAAAAGACCTTTTTTGGTGTATCTGTGACGAATGGAGAAAGTTCTAAAGAGTTTATGTTTCCGTCTGGTGTCCAGTCCGAGCTAGAAAACGTTAACAGCATCCTCAGCGAGGCAGAAAGCAAGAGCATCAAATCCAGCAAGGACCTTTCATCCGCAGAGTCTCAGCTGCAGGACGCGCAGGTACGAACCTCTGACCCAACTCGTTCAGTCAACCAAGTAATGAAAGCATGTTGAACTATCTCAGCAATGAGTTTTTTTCTTGTTTGTTTTTTCCATTTGACTGCAGGAGTTGCTCCAAGAGGAGACCCGTCAGAAGCTGTCCCTCTCCACGCGCCTCAGGCAGATGGAGGACGAGCAGAACAGCCTGCGGGAGCAGCTGGAGGAAGAGGAGGAGGGCAAGAGGAACGTGGAGAAGCAGGTCTCCACCCTGCAGACCCAGGTCAGCCCGCAGCACCAGCTTCTTGTTCTGTGCATCTCCTTACACTAACTCAGTGAGGCTGTATGCTGGCAGCTGTCAGATCCAGACTGAAATGGCAGCAATCGTGCTGAAATTGAAAGGAATCGATGATGCCTGACTGTTTAATTCATGCCTTTAGCAGCATATTTTCCTGACGTTTCTTTACCACTTCCTCTTCTTCATCTCTCCAGCTGGCAGATGTCAAGAAGAAGCAGGAGCAGGAGGCTCTGGCCATGGAGGGCGTCGAGGAGGGCCGCAAGCGATTGCAGCGGGAGGTGGACGGCATCACGCAGCAGCTGGAGGAGAAGAACTCGGCCTACGACAAACTGTACAAGACCAAAACCCGCCTGCAGCAGGAGCTGGACGATCTTGTCGTGGACCAGGACAACCTGAGGCAGATCGTGTCCAACCTGGAGAGAAAGCAGAAAAAGTTCGACCAGGTATCTCGTTGTACAAAAGTTAATCATAGTTAAACATTGTCTGTATGGATAAATAACGTGTCACAAAGAGGGCCTCAGAGGGTCTGTCCTCAGTTCATTGAGTTCATCTTTAACTCCCCTGCATGGTCTGTCCTCTCTAGATGCTGGCCGAGGAGAAAACCATCTCCACTCAGTATGCAGAGGAGCGCGACAAGGCTGAGGCTGAGGCCAGGGAGAAGGAAACGAGAGCTCTGACACTGGCCCGTGAGCTGGAGACCATGACGGACCTGAAAGACGAGCTGGACCGCGCCAACAAGCTGCTCAAGGCTGAGATGGATGACTTGGTCTCGTCCAAGGATGATGTCGGCAAGAGTGTAAGGACAATGAACTGCTTTCACATCATCCATAGCATTGATATAATATCAAATCCAATGCCCAGCTACGATTTTGTCTATAGGTCCATGAGCTGGAGAGGTCAAAGCGAGCCATGGAGCAGCAGCTGGAGGAGATGAGAGTTCAGCTGGAAGAGCTGGAGGATGAGCTGCAGGCCACGGAGGACGCCAAGCTGCGGCTGGAGGTCAACATGCAGGCCATGAAGGCCCAGTTTGACCGAGACCTGCAGGCCAGAGACGAGCAGGGAGAGGAGAGGAGGAAGCAGCTGGTCAAACAGGTACCGTGTGCAAAACTGCTCCTGAGAAGGTGCAATCCTAAAATGTGTTTTCAGCGACTGAACGATCCTTTTGCTCGAAGGCCCGTGAGCTCGAAGTGGAGCTGGAAGACGAACGCAGACAGCGCACTCAGGCCCTCTCATCCAAGAAGAAGCTGGAGATGGATCTGGGAGAGCTGGAGCTCCAGATCGATGCTGCCAACAAGGGTCGGGATGATGCCCTCAAACAGCTGAAGAAACTCCAGGTACTTCAGATATGCACACACTGTCTGTAATCTGACTGTTTTGAGTTTCTAGAGTTTGTACTTCTATATTTAGAATCTACAAGTGTTGGGTGTTAAACATTGTGGCTTCCTGTTTGTGCACTCTCCAGGCCCAAATGAAAGAGTTGATGAGGGAGACTGATGAGCTGCGTCTGTCCAGAGATGAAGCCGTTCTGACAGCCAAGGAAACTGAGAAGAAGCTGAAGGGCATGGAAGCAGACGTCCTACACTTCCAGGAGGTATGACAGCTCTTTAGATTTGGGTGATTGCACTGGGTATCCTGAATTGGACATCTCGCATAACTGCATCAAATCAGTAAAGTCACTATGTGTTTTGAATGATTTTGCCTGTTGTAATCTATAGATTAAGACATTTTCAGATTCTAGTTATGGCTGAAAATATCTATTTGCCGGTTTCTCACTTTTTAAACACAACACCTTAATCATCTGTGCATGACAAATCAAAATACTTCATGAGAAGATAATATGGATTGGGTACTGAGAAATTATTATCGTAATAACTCTGCCTGTTCTGATTCCTGCAGGATTTGGCCACAGCTGAGAGACTCAAGCGACAGGTTCAGTCCGAGAGAGACGAGCTCCAGGATGAGATAAACGGCAGCAACAGCAAGAAGTATGAACCTAAAACACAAAAAACCCCTGACCACTGAGTGAAACCTTAAAGTTTCCCCCCCCATTAACTTTCTCTCCCGTCCCTGGCTCTGTTTTTGCCAGTTCTCTGCTGACGGACGAGAAGAGGAGGCTGGAGGCTCGCATCGCTCAGCTGGAAGAGGAGCTTGAGGAGGAGCAGCTCAACTCTGAGATGGTCAACGATCGTCTGAGGAGATCCACGCTGCAGGTAGTGCTCGGCTCTTACGATCCTCAAATCATCAGCAGCTGTTTATGATGTGTTTCGCTTTAACATCTGACATTATCTGACTTCAGTCCGAGCAGCTGACCACGGAGCTGGGCGCAGAGCGCAGCACCAGCCAGCGCCTGGAGGGCGCTCGCTCTCAGCTGGATCGTCAGAACAAGGAGATGAAGCTGAAGCTGCAGGAGCTCGAGGGAACCATCAAGTCCAAGTACAAATCCACCATCACCACCCTGGAGGCCAAGATCGCTCAGCTGGAAGAGCAGCTGGACATCGAGTCCAAGTGAGTGCAAGTGAAATGGATAACCATTGTAGGCAGCGAGTGAACAATTCAGAGTCTGGTGTTTTTCACACTAGATGTAAGAGCTACTAACAGCTTTAACAATCACAGTGAAGAGAGATGGGTCGACGCAAAAGTCAGGCTCCTAATCTCTCTTATACTTCTCAGGGAGCGTCAGCAGGCGTCTCGGCTGGCCAGGCGCACAGAGAAGAAGCTCAAAGAGGTGATGCTGCAGGTGGACGACGAGAGGCGCAACACAGAGCAGTACAAAGACCAGGCAAGCCTCGGCCCTGATCTCCTTTTTTTTCGTTTTCTATATCTCAAGTTACAGGCTTGAGTAAGGAGCAGACTTGCTGTGTAGCTTGAGCCAGACTTGACTCTATGTTGATCGTTTTGTTGTCATTTCTCAGGTGGAGAAGACGAACAGCCGGATGCGCCAGCTGAAGCGTCAGCTGGAGGAGGCGGAGGAGGAGGTGACCCGAGCCAACGCCTACCGCAGGAAGCTGCAGAGGGAGCTGGACGACGCCACCGAGTCGGCGGACGCTATGAACCGTGAAGTGTCCAGTCTGAAGAGCAAGCTCAGGTATGTGGTAGTCGTTTAGATACTCAATAACATTGTCTGTCTACCTTTTTCCCCTCTAATGCAGCACTGGACTGATTATGTACGTTTTCTTTTTTCTTAAAGACGTGACTTGCCTTACAATATGCGACGCACAACGAACCGCTCTGGCCTGGACAGCGACGAGGAAATGGAGCCGCAGACGGAAACGTCCGAGCCTGCCGCTGAGTGACATGTCACCCGAACATACAGTAAAAACATTTGATAGGCAAAGCTTTTAAGCAAGATTGATATACCTGAGAGGATTCGTAGCCTTGTATTTCCCTGTAACGATTACTTTAGAGCCTTACTCTTCCTGTTACTTATGGTCCATATAAAATGTTTTACCGGCCAAACAATTGTTTACTACAAAGACTTTACAACTCTTTTGTGGTCTATCTTGTTTGTTTTTATCAGTGGGTATATGATTGAATATTGCTCTTTTAACAAGCCACTGGAATTTCATTTTATTTGTGCTTGAGGTCAATGTGCTGCTACTTTTACCATTTTGAGGGTGAAACTCGTTCTTTCACGTTCTTTGCTTGTTTTGCACTCAATAGACGGGTGTTCTGGGAGTTCTGATGCAGTCAAAAACTGTAGTTCACATTGCTATCTGTACTGTATGCTTTTTGTCTCACTGTTTTTTTTTTTCTTTCCATGCTATTACCTCAATCAATTTTGCATAATGCCAACACAATTGAAACGGGCACAAGAGTTTAATTTGTTCAGTTCTCCACTGTACTTACTTGTTGGTGAAAATGTTGATGCAAAGTTTGTACCACTGTTCATTTCATTTCTTGCATTGTTTTTCACTTCATTGCTAGATGGTGGTGGATCATTATATAGACTTTTTCACAATACTATGTTTAATGCCATGCTTTCTGCAAAAAAGGTGGTTTCTTTTACGGCATCTGAATGTTTTCTTAGAATTTTAATCCTGCACAGTTTAGAGTAGTGGCACTGGACTGTCAAGCTACAAATGTGGTAGCAATTGTCATATGATGCCAATATTTAAAGGCTATTCTATATTTTATCAAATGCCTTAATGCAATAAATGTTTA
This sequence comes from Karalla daura, assembly GCA_029224185.1. Classification (NCBI taxonomy): domain Eukaryota; kingdom Metazoa; phylum Chordata; class Actinopteri; order Chaetodontiformes; family Leiognathidae; genus Karalla; species Karalla daura. The sequence continues at coordinate 5,613,911 of CM055189.1, read as the reverse complement.
AACCGGCAAACTTTTGTGTCACCTGTGAACTCAATATATCTAATCAATAAAAGTGTTATCACAGTAAATGATGCAACATAGACCCACCAATTACAGTGTTTAAAGATTTGTCCCTTTATCAGTGAAGATGTAATCGCTCCTGATTCATGCTGCCATTCAGTCACTAGATGGTGCTAATGGACAATAATAACACTCAGTCATCAACCAGAATGAACACAGACTCTAGGACTGACCAAAAAAAATACATGCCCGAAAATATAATTGTTAGAGTAATCTATTTACAGAACAATTTTTAAAGAATAAACTCTCAAACTGTTTTAGAATTGGTCATAATCTCAATTCCTGACTTTGTTTATATTTCACAATGTGAAATGGATAAATGTCTCAAATCAGTCCATTAATGTTGGAACTGTATTCTGATTACCAGCAACTTGCAGTTGTATTGAAAAAGTTTCTAATAGTTGTATTCTAAACAAATTAGTCTGGAGTTAAAATAGATCTGACAAATACCAGTTAAAATGCGGCAGGTGGTGAAAAACGTATTTTTTTTGCATTTGGTATCAAAGCTTACTACTCATTTGTCATGTCTTGATCTGGTAGACCTTGAATGAAACAGAAGCTGAAAGAAAATGGGTATTAAACTTTCTATTGTAAATACACAAATCACACATACAGTCATCATACACACATATGTACATGTACTTGAAAGAGCTGTAATATGCTAGCATTCACCGTTCATTCACAGCAAAAAACAAACTAGACGGTACTGTACCTGCTGCCAGATTAACACACAGTATACTTTTTACCAAATTGTTGAGAACATAGTCATCACAAAGTAAATGCCTGGAGGAGGCCCAGTGATATTGGTCCATCGGAGTCAGAGTGAACAGTGACTGGACTATAAAGGATGCATATGTGTCATGATGGGAATAATTCATTGTAAAATGCATTTATAATGCATATGTTACACATTTTATTTTTTATTTTATTTTTGTGTGGAGATAAATTAATAATTAAATGTGTTTTACACAATTTGGAAAACGAACATAAACCACATTGACGTGGTACAGGTACACATCCATTTCACGTATTTCCTAATATATTCACTCAGAGCTGAGTCGTTTTATCTGTGGATCAGTACATAATGTGTCGACTATTTATAATCCTTTGGAATCCTTTTAGATCCCCCTGTGTTTGGATTCCTATACTAAGCTCGGTCACGAATACCAGTGCACACAATCACTTGGTTTTAGAAAGCTATCCGACAGGGAAAAAAATGCTGTTTTGATGTGTAGAAAGAAAGTCTAAAGCCATCTTTGAACATGACGTGTCACTTGTCCGAGACGTCTGTGACATACGCCCACAATGGTACTTTCTCGATCTAACAATAACATTGTCGCTTGTGAACCTCCCTACCCAGATATACTGTATTTCTAGTCGTGTTGGTTCACTAATTATACTGTTTATTTTATATTCAACATCGTTCCTTGTAGAGGAAATGGTCTCTGCAACACAAGGTAGGACGTCTAACACCGTAAGCCTCGGTCATCTTCGGTGTGTTTGCTGCTACCACAATAACTCGAATTTATGACAAAGTGATTGTCAGCCGACGGTTGTTTTAAGGTTAGATGCTTAGAGAAACATGTTGAGCAGCCAGAAATCGGCTTTTGGTGGAACTCAAGTGTATTTTTAATCTCTTAAGAAGATAAATAAGAGAGAAAACTCGCTGAACATCGCTGTTCGCAGCAATGAAAGTGTGAGGTTTGGAGGCTCCACAAACAAAACACAGCGAGGAACACAGCTTTATATGACTTAGATATAAAGAGTAACATGTTTCCTTTCATCTCCCTTGAATGTAAGTCTTCAACACACCTCTAACATTTATTTTTACGGGTTTTATCGAGGACGAGAAAACACAAGTAGCACGACTCTGAGCCGGCGCAGCAGAGCCGCGCGCTGAGTTGAGTCTCTACGGTTCTCATGCTGGGTTTAAGTGCAGCCCTCAGATCAGGAATCCTCATTCTCGTCACTCCTGCGTAGAGTTGCAGCGAACAATGGCAGAAGTCGCTCCCGCACCAGCCCCGGCCGCTCCCGCCGCCGCCCCGGCCAAAGCCGCGAAGAAGAAGGCGGCAGCCAAGCCCAAGAAGACCGGACCCAGCGTCCGCGACCTGATCGTCAAGGCCGTGTCCGCTTCCAAGGAGCGCAACGGTGTGTCTCTGGCAGCCCTGAAGAAGGCTCTGGCCGCCGGTGGGTACGATGTGGAGAAGAACAAGTCCCGCGTTAAGGTGGCCGTCAAGGCCCTGGTCGCCAAGGGCACCCTGGTGCAGACCAAGGGAACCGGAGCTTCTGGTTCCTTCAAGATGAGCAAGAAGGTAGCTGAGCCCAAGAAGGCCAAGAAGCCCGCAGCGAAGAAACCCGCCGCCAAAGCCAAGAAGCCCGCAGCCAAGAAACCAGCAGCGGCCAAGAAGCCCAAGGCGGCTGGAGCCAAGAAGGCAGCGGCCAAGAAGTCTCCCAAGAAGGCCAAGAAGCCCGCAGCCGCCAAGAAGCCAACCAAGAGCCCCAAGAAGCCCGCGAAGAGCCCCAAGAAGGTGGCTAAGAAGGCTGCACCAGCAAAGAAGGCACCTGCCAAGAAGGCTGCAGCTAAGCCCAAGGCTAAGAAGGCAGCACCCAAGAAGAAGTAAACTGTCTTATTTCTCTGTCCTCCCATAAAGGCTCTTTTAAGAGCCACCCACATCTAACTAAAGAGTTCAATTCCTTATTTCCTATGAATGCCATATGTATTTGTGTATACATGTGACTATTCAGTGGGTGTGTATAGTAACAGATTTTATATTTTGGTCTGAAATGGGACAAAGTTGGTCTGTAACAACAAGGCAGCTAAGTATGTTTCATGATGTTGAACTGCATTTGTGATGGAATGTTGGCCAACACTATTCTGTATATATTTTTGTATTTATTTTATATTTTCCTACTTGTGTATCACACATACAAATGTATGTGCCCAAACTACCTGAATAAAACTGAAATTAAGACCACATGTTGCTCTTTTATTAATTGAATTTAATGTTTCATATGGCAAGTTCAGGTGAGTTTGTAGAAGAGCATCCTTATTTTGTCACTCCTTTATCACACCAGAATGCACTCTTGCTTAGAGTGAGCATTGCTTAGATATTACTCGGATATTACTCATTATAACCAATGTGTATTGTTTGAACCTGATATTTGCATGTACCTGAAAGAGATATCGGCACATGCTGAATGAACCCATCATGAGCATTTATCAAATATTTTTCTTTTAATGTAAAATTATGCACTTTCACAGGGTTTCTGGTGTCACTGCCAGTGAAAATTCAATAAATCTTACTCCATTGCTGATGCACAACTGCTGTGACATGCGACTTTCCTCACATTAACAGTTAATCGTTGAGACTGAATATACTGGTGATGTATAAACACAAATAGGAATAAGTATGTTTGAGCAGGTAATACTAACTAAATCAGAAACAGACATCAGTCTCAGTGTCAGATTAGAGCTTATCTTAAGCAACACACATGCTTTTTTGTGTGTACGTAGGAGTTTCAAGGCACATGAATGATTAATCGCTATTGTGTTGAATTGATGTTTATACAGTAGGCAAAGAAAGAAATGTATATTATATAAACATGAACACATGAGCCTGTCTTGCTATGCAGGATAATGAAGTAACTTTGCTTATCTACACACTACAGATACTTGGTGTGATTTGTCTATCTTCTCCTAATGTATTGGATTTCATTCATTCACTTATATATATATATATATATACTATGTATACTTATACTTATTTATGCTATATTGAAAGTGTAAACTTATGCAGTAGACAAGGATTGAACTCTTTGTTTAGGAGTAGGTGGCTCTTAAAAGAGCCTTTGTGGTGGTAGAGGGACAAGACAGTTTAAGCCCTCTCTCCGCGGATGCGGCGAGCCAGCTGGATGTCCTTGGGCATGATGGTGACTCTCTTGGCGTGGATGGCGCACAGGTTGGTGTCCTCGAACAGACCCACCAGGTAGGCCTCGCTGGCCTCCTGCAGAGCCATGACGGCGGAGCTCTGGAAGCGCAGGTCGGTCTTGAAGTCCTGAGCGATCTCACGCACCAGGCGCTGGAAGGGCAGCTTGCGGATCAGCAGCTCGGTGGATTTCTGGTAGCGACGGATCTCTCTCAGAGCCACGGTGCCGGGCCTGTAGCGGTGAGGCTTCTTCACTCCGCCGGTGGCCGGGGCGCTCTTACGAGCGGCCTTGGTGGCCAGCTGCTTCCTTGGGGCTTTGCCACCGGTGGACTTACGGGCTGTCTGCTTGGTTCTTGCCATTGTTTCTTCTTTCTCTAGATCAGGAGAAAAGTGTAGTTACACTCGCAGGATCTCGCTGCTCTTAAACCCTCCAACGGCGGGGGGAGGTGGCCCGGCTCCCCGGCTCTGAACGATGATTGGCCGGGAGCCTGTGACAGCTGAGCGGCGACAGGAGGAGCGAAGAGGCGCCAGAGAGAGCGCTGTTCATTGGAAGACAGTCCGTTCAAAAAGTCCCTCCAAGCCGGGAGAGAACCGCCCCTAAGCAGGAGTCTCTCTCTGGTTGGTCGCTCCGAGCCCCCCCGCCCCTCCGCGGCCATTTAAGACCGAGTTGGAGCGGCTTCTGGCACAGTTTCTTTGAGTAGCTACTCCAGAACAAAGTGAACAACATGAGTGGAAGAGGCAAAACCGGAGGCAAGGCCAGAGCTAAGGCCAAGACCCGCTCCTCCCGTGCCGGGCTCCAGTTTCCCGTGGGTCGTGTCCACAGGCTGCTGCGCAAAGGCAACTACGCCGAGCGTGTGGGTGCCGGAGCCCCGGTCTACCTGGCCGCCGTGCTCGAGTACCTGACCGCTGAGATCCTGGAGCTGGCTGGCAACGCTGCCCGCGACAACAAGAAGACCAGGATCATCCCCCGTCACCTGCAGCTGGCCGTCCGCAACGACGAGGAGCTCAACAAGCTGCTCGGAGGAGTCACCATCGCTCAGGGAGGAGTGCTGCCCAACATCCAGGCTGTCCTGCTGCCCAAGAAGACCGAGAAGCCTGCCAAGGCCAAGTAAACGTCTCAAGAAGTCTTCAGTTAGCAACCAAAAGGCTCTTTTAAGAGCCACCAACATACCTCAAAAGAGAAACCTTTTCCTTATACACTTCACGCTCAACATAAATATTAATTATATATATATATATTGTATGAAAATTTGCTGTTAATGTTACAACTCCAGCCCCACTCCTAGTATGTACATATATATAATGAGGACTTATTCCTGTGTAGATGACTCTTTCAAGTTCCTTCAAAAGCAGCAAATGCCCTTGCATTCTCAGTGACAACCTAAATCCACTGTCCCCAATACAGACATTACAACCAACAACCAGTTTTTTCCACATGCACATGACGCTCTAGTCAATTTGGTCTGTATACTGTTTATACACAATTTAATCATGAGTCATCGGAGGCAGTATGCTCAGTGTGTGCGATAATTCAGCAGTTCAAATACATGCCACAACACACTCCACCAACCAACTCTACAATAACTTTTCATTGCATCTAAGATAGAGTGTCATGACCTCTCAGATGGAGAAGGACACAGGAAACAGCTCACAGAGGTGTCTAGCAGGCCAGATTATTCTTACATTTAGCACCTCACTAAATATACGAATGTGACACAATTTATTAAAAACTAGCAGAAAGTAAGTGTTGCATCACTTATTTATACAGAAACGTGTCGTATGTCGTCAATATAATGTACACACATTTATACTGTGTTGGTCACAACACACTTGTCATACGAGCCATATCAGAGTAATTGAAGTATAGTCTTTCATTGACGCCCATACCGCGACATGTAGCAGAAAATAGCGCCCCCCGTGTGTGAAGGGTAGAATGGTGCCAGTGAGCCGGCTGTCTAACACGTCCGCAAACCGCCTTTAAGTTACGAGCGGAGTCGGCTCAGCAGCATCAGTCTGTCAGTTACTAACAGAGAGACAACATGAGTGGAAGAGGCAAAGGAGGCAAGGGGCTCGGAAAAGGAGGCGCCAAGCGTCACCGCAAAGTGCTTCGTGATAACATCCAGGGAATCACCAAGCCCGCCATCCGCCGTCTGGCTCGCCGTGGCGGTGTGAAGCGTATCTCCGGTCTGATCTACGAGGAGACCCGTGGTGTGCTCAAAGTGTTCCTGGAGAACGTCATCCGTGACGCCGTCACCTACACCGAGCACGCCAAGAGGAAGACTGTGACCGCCATGGATGTGGTCTATGCTCTGAAGAGACAGGGTCGCACTCTGTACGGCTTCGGCGGCTAAACTCATCCCACAACTGCTTCAACAAAACCCAAGGTCCTTTTAAGGACCACTCACTTATCCTAAAGAGTTCTATTTCCACTATAATGGCGTATGTGCGATGTATTTCGTAAGATTTTTTGCTTTGATTTTTGTCATCAGTTGAACACCATTACAAAGAATATTTTTCTCACTCCAAAACAAAATGTAGTAGACAGATGGTTTCTTAGCACCTGTAATCTACTTGTATTTAATTGATACACCCATCTCTAAAAAATGAAAGAAAGTGGACATAAAACAGCTCTTGGTCTGTTTTTTATCATGCTTCTTTTGTTTCTGTGGTACATGAACATGTGATTTCTATGATTTTGGATCTGTGATGTATTTTGATCTAAATAACAGACTGTAAAGGTGATCTGAATCCAAATCTAATTTCAACATTTTTTGCGCACTGTTCATGATGTCACTTAAATGTAGGAGCTCTTTCTCTCTTTTTGTTTTATTTTTATTTTTTTCTATGGGTTAGAGGGGGCTGTTTCTTGCACATTATGTGAATGTTGAGTCACACAAATTGAGGTTTCAATGGGGAAAAAACATGTATAAATGCATAAAATTAGGATCCTGAGATAATCGATGTGTACAGTGTTGGTAGTTTTTACATTACAGGGGTAAAATTGTGTAATTTCACAATGAATCATGAACGGGACATGTTTGTCAGTGGTTGTGTTTTTGTGAGTGATCAGATACTCATCATGAGCTCTGACATGAATGAAGAGACAGGGCCGCGCTCTGTACGACTTGGGAGGCTAAACTCATCATCCCATAACCACTTCAAGTCCAATGTTCAGTTAGTCAAGCATCTGGACTTCTTCTGGGGTTTGAAGACGAAGAAGAAGAAGAACTGAAGAAGCCCTTCGGATGAAGGACGAAACGTCTTCAAACCCCAGAAGAAGTCCAGTTGCTTGACTAACTGAACATTGGACACCATGACCTGGATGAATGAGAATCTCCACAGACGTATAACCACTTCAACAAAACCCAAGGTCCATTTCAGGAGCACTCACCTATCTTAAAGAGTTGATTTCTTTGAATTGGGTATATTGTATCTTATTTTCACACACTATATTTAAACATGCAAAAATAGGTTATTACAGACTCGCTAGTCTTTAATAGACTAGCTACTAAAACAAGCCAAGAATCATACTGTATGAGTTGAGAGTATTCTATTGTACATTTCTAATTTACAATCTTGAATTTGTAGCAAAGTATTCATTAGTACTAGACCTACTTTAAAAGCTTGAAAACACTGCATGTAACCAGTAACTGAATAATCTATTCTCAGTTCACTGTGAAATACTGATCACCTACTGAATATGCGTATCACCCATTCTTTGTTTTTTTCACAAAGGGTTGCCCTCATCCCTCCTTTACACACTGGTTTCCACATAGTTGTCAGTAGTTATCGTAACAAAAGGTGAGGACTCCTGAATTCCTTGAGGGGCACATACCTGAAGGATCAATAAATCCTCTATCTTGCTGGGATGCAGTGTTTTCAGAGTAAATGCAAACATTTCTGTTCAAATTGTTATACAGCAAGTTAATCTATATAGTTTTAAGCCATTCCTCTGTAAAATACAAACAATTCAAGATGGTATGGTATTTTCCCCATTTTCTTCATAAGAAAATGGATGAAAATATCTGATCTAAAACTAAAGTTACAAGATTTGTTCTCTTTTATGCTATCTTTTCTGGAATTGTTTTATCAACTCACTGAGAAAATGCTTTTCTGAATTACTAAATGACAATTGGCATATACATTTTCCCAAGCAGACATCCTGGAGCCAGTCTTAACAGAAGCAGTCTCACATTTGCATTCAGTCACATGACATTAACAAATCAATAAGGCATTGAGGTAGTAGGCAACATGACTTGATTGTATTGCAAAATACTCTGTGGCTTCTGAGCTCTGCTCGCCATTGTTACCCCTCACACCCTTTCCTCAGCTAAAAAATAACCAATTGTTTCAGCTTTAACTTAAATGTTTTGGCGTAAAACCCTGCTATAAAATATGATAGTGATAGTGGGAATTTGATCAAGCAACTCATTCATTTTTCTATATAGGAACCTTAGAAACACTGACAAAGACACTGTACCTCTCCACTCAAGGCTTTGCATAATTAGGACAATTTAAATTTAATTTATTAGTCATGCCTTGTGGTTGTATGCAATAGGCATCTGAAAAGCCAGGGTTCCTTTACACCACATTAGTCAAACTCAAGGCTCCCCATGTAATTTATGAGGCCCGCAAAATCTACGTTTGGCAAAAAGAAAAAAATTCAGTTACAGATTAATCCCTATTTTATATATGACTGACTTTGTCCTCAGGGGCAGTGTAGACTGGTTATATGAGTGATGTGATAAAAACATCCTCATTATGAGCAATGGGAAGACTGCAGAGATTCTTTTTCAGGAAACATCCACCTCCAGTGAATTCGTAATGCAGAATGTTATCAAGTTCAAACCAATAAATATTTTAGGGGAATTAAAGAGGAAAATCTTGGACTCCTGACATACGGTAGATACAGCAGTGTATCTACTGACTAAAATCTTTTGGAACTAGCAGCCAAATTAATGACTTGTTTTTCTTTATGTCAGTGTCATTATGAGAATATCAACTTTTGCCCTCAAACAGGAGCCACAAAATTCCTTCTTTCAAACTAAATAAATTCTCACATTCTAGTCCATCTGCTAAATGAACAGACAAAGAAGTGCAGTATGAATCGAGAGTTAAAAATCTGCACTTAATAAATAAAAGGTTGTATAAAGGAATGTGTGATGTCTACTTCACTCTGTGTGTATAATATATATATATATATGTATATGTATATATGTATATGTTACATGTCATAGGGATTCGTCTGCAGATTATTTTCATTCACAATGCGTGTTGAATCTGTGCACAACTTGGCAATGTGATGTTAGGGTCGGTTGTTGGGAATATTTATGGATGTTCTATGTTACTGTCTTGTTCCTGTATGACAGGCTGAATCAACAATAAGAAGCATTTTTATTTTCCTGCTTCAAGTTGAAGCCTTGGTGCAGAAGAAGAAGGTGCAGAATGTATGTGTCTGAGGTGAAGAGGGGACAGGCAGACACAAGACAAAGATGTTAGATCTTGCAGCACTGCTGCAAATAAACTTCACAGTTTGCACATGTAACATATATTAATCAAATGCATATACAATTGTTCAGCAATATGACTTTTAGCAGGATATATCCTTCCACTGCGGGAAGCCACTGTGGCATAGTATAGTACACCACTGCTGTAGATGAAAGTTATGTGTTCTTATTAGGGCTGTAATTAGTGGCTAGAATGCATCAGATGCAATCTGGAGGACTTTTATCCATTACTAATTCGAAGTCCCTGTCCATAGACAAAATGTAATACAGCACCCATGAGGACACAAAATCTAAGTCAAAGGAGCCATGAATAAAGTAACAGAGTAGATTACTTCAACATCTTTGGCTGCGTGTATTCTTTTGAACCATAGCATAATTAAAACATTAAGGAACATTACATCAATCTAAAGAAGATATCTGAACCTAAAATGGTCTCTGAGTTCACACATCATCTTCAATCACAGAGCTTGAGAAAGAGCTCGGTGAGCTTGAGAAAGAACCGTTAACGAAATTAATTATACTTTTCCCGCTCGTTGCAGGGTTTGGGAAGCTTAACTGGAGAAAGAGCGGTTAATAACAAAAGGCATTACACTTTTCCCGCTCAGCCCAGTTTGTAACGGCAGTATTGTCCCATCTGTCCATTCAGGGGTTGACCCAGCCGCATAGACGCGCAGCTGTGCATTGTTCTAGGCCCCGCTCCCGGGAGGCCCCCGGGCAGATGGTCGCTTTGTTAAAACCCTTACTCAGGCGCGAGCTCAGTGGCTGAGCCAATCACGTTTGAGCAGCGGTACACACTGATTTGCATAGAGCGGATTTATATTCAGCGCTCTATCCGTTCAGACTTCATCCGTCGATTGAGACAAACCTAGAACAACCATGCCTGAACCAGCAAAAGCACCGAAGAAGGGCTCCAAGAAAGCCGTCTCCAAGGTCACCAAGAGCGGCAAGAAGAAGAGGAGGACCAGGAAGGAGAGCTATGCCATCTACGTCTACAAGGTCCTGAAGCAGGTCCACCCCGACACCGGTATCTCCTCCAAGGCGATGGGCATCATGAACTCCTTCGTGAGTGACATCTTTGAGCGCATCGCCGGTGAGGCTTCCCGCCTGGCTCACTACAACAAGAGGTCCACCATCACCTCCAGGGAGATCCAGACCGCTGTGCGTCTGCTCCTCCCCGGTGAGCTGGCCAAGCACGCTGTGTCTGAGGGAACCAAGGCTGTGACCAAGTACACCAGCTCTAAGTAAACCTCCTGACCATCTTCTCTCAAACAAAGGTCCTTTTCAGGACCACACACTTCTCCAAAAAGAGTTCATTCCTTCATTTTGCTCATTTACTTCTAATGTATTACAAGCATAATTCTACGCTCAAGTAGATGACCATGCACCGTCAGCAGTAAATGAATATAGGACACATGTGTGTGTGTATATATATATATATATATATATGAACAGTGTAGTCTCACTTTTTTACTATGTTGCAGATCTGTTATTATATTATTATTATTAATATTGTTATCTATATTTAATACTATTTTTATATAATACTTTGTGCCTTGCAGGCAGGGCATACAGTCTCCAATAAAGTGAGTCAGCATTGGCACCATTTCTGTGCTGTTCATTTCTCACATTTCACAACGAGCACACCACTTGTTATATAGATTTGTGATAAATGGACTGTATTTTTAGCTCAAGCCATTTTCAATATACACCTCTTCATATGCTTCAGGTTCTATACACCATACAGAGAAGTTATGTACAGAACCAATTGTATCATATTTCCCATATGATCTGGCAGCTGAGGTGGGGTCAGACACATAAAACTAATGGAAGATGATACTTCACAAAGTCTGAGTTTTCTGTGGGAAACAATAGATGACCTCAGGTAGAATTTCTCCTATTGCACTTAATTTTTAATAATGTATTCAGCTCTGATTCCTTCTTAGGCAGTTGTGGGGGTCAGATGGATGAAATGTTACTTATTCCCCTCTGAAATAAAAAGTGGGGAATAGTGGACTGCTGTCCACTAGAATGCGTCGCTCTATTCATATATAAGTAGAAATAATGAATAAATAAATAAATAAATAAATAAATAAATAAATACATACATACATACATACATACATACATACATACATACATACATACATACATACATACATACATACATACATACATACATACATACATACATACAATACCAAAATAGGTTTACATATGTGAAGTAATAATGCAAAATGTGTGCATAGTTATTGGACAAGGTTTGCATAAAAATAAATATATATATATATCTGTAGCTGCTTTTGAGACAAGTGTATGGGTCCTAGTTGAGATTCTATTTTTACACCTAAGGGGCGTTCCTTCAAGGAAATACAAGTCCCAGAGTATGCGATCAAAATTTTTGAAAACAAAACACACACAAAAAAATGCACATCTTATTAGAGATTATCTATATAAGGTGTGTCATGTGTCATGTACAAGAATAGGATCAATGTATTGATGCAGACAATCTGTTAAAAAGGGGGCTTCACTGATGATGTCAGACCTGATGATGTCGGACATCCTTCTTGCATTTCTTTTATCTTTGCTTTTCGCATATAATACTATATACAATAGTATATAGTCATGCTTTGATACCATGTGAGCTCAAATGTGATGCATAGATAGATACAAATCTATAACTAATGTATAAACACGCAAAAGCCTAGACATACAGAATCGTGTTAACACGGCTGATATCCGGAGGTGGGGAAGCTGCAGCTCAACCACTGAGACACCGTTGTATCGTAAGATGAATAACGCGGATATCTTGATTTCAAGCCCGCACGTGTTCAGTTTATAGTAAAATGCTCAAATGTTAACATCTATATACAATTAGATATAATGGAATTATAAAGTGGCTAAAGTGAGCAGCTCTGAAGGGACGTCAGTCACTATAAGCCTCGGCCATCTTTAGTGTGTTTGCTGACACTGGAATAACTTCAATTTAATTAAAAATGTTTGACGAAACCTCATTTTTTCTACATTGTGTGTTCGCCCAAACATGTGGAGCAACCGTCAAACGCTGTTTGTTGCAGATCTGTTGCATTTTAAAACGTGTAAGGAGATAAATAAGTGACAAAACACCTTCGGCAGTACCGCTCCCGGCACTGAATGTGTGAGGTTTGGAGGCTCCACAAAGAAAACACAGAGAGACAGGGGGCTATACACAACTTAAATATGAAGAGACACATGTTCGCTACCAGCTCCAAAAACCGAGAGTCTTTAATACTATCCAAACATCCAGTTTTACGGGTTTTATTAAAGGCGAGAAAACACAAGTGGCACGACTCTGAGCCGGCGTAGCAGAGCCGCGCGCTGAGTTGAGTCTCCACGGTTCTCATGGTGTGTTTAAGTGCCGCTCTCAACTCCCGTCACCACAACAGTCCTCGTACTCTCGTAGTGAGGTAGACGTAAGCAGAAGAAATGGCAGAAGTTGCTCCCGCACCAGCCCCGGCACCCGCCGCCGCTCCGGCCAAAGCCGCCAAGAAGAAGGCGGCAGCCAAGCCCAAGAAGACCGGACCCAGCGTCCGCGATCTGATCGTCAAAGCCGTGTCCGCTTCCAAGGAGCGCAACGGAGTGTCCCTGGCCGCCCTGAAGAAGGCTCTGGCCGCCGGCGGATACGACGTGGAGAAGAACAAGTCCCGCGTCAAGGTGGCCGTCAAGGCCCTGGTCGCCAAGGGCACCCTGGTGCAGACCAAGGGAACCGGAGCTTCTGGATCCTTCAAGATGAGCAAGAAGGTAGCCGAGCCCAAGAAGGCCAAGAAGCCCGCAGCTAAGAAACCCGCCGCCAAAGCCAAGAAGCCCGCAGCCAAGAAACCAGCAGCGGCCAAGAAGCCCAAGGCGGCTGCAGCCAAGAAGGCAGCGGCCAAGAAGTCCCCCAAGAAGGCCAAGAAGCCCGCAGCCGCCAAGAAGCCAACCAAGAGCCCCAAGAAGCCCGCGAAGAGCCCCAAGAAGGTGGTTAAGAAGGCTGCACCAGCAAAGAAGGCACCCGCCAAGAAGGCTGCAGCGAAGCCCAAGGCTAAGAAGGCAGCACCCAAGAAGAAGTAAACTGTCTGTTATTTCTCTGTCTTCCCTTAAAGGCTCTTTTAAGAGCCACCCACATCCAACTAAGAGTTCAATTCCTGATTCTTGTTTACAGTTACATCTCGTTGTATGTTATATAATGTGTTCGAATTTAAACATGTTGAGGATGTCTGGCTCAGACAGTAATCCTTCCCTGAGGTGATTACTGAAATAAGATTACACACTGTGTGTGAGCATTATGCGTTTAACTGAGTAAAAGTTCTAGAAAGTGAGGAAGTGAGTAAGAACACTGGTACTGATAAACCTGCATGTATATAGGTAATGCACTGGGGCAATGAAAGCCATTACTTGAACTGTGACATTTTATTAAAGCAAGTTTGTAATTGTATTTTAGCATGTCTCTTAATTTCTTCACATTGCCAAGCCATGAAAATAACCTACACACACACACACACACACACCAGTATACAATATGTTAAGACAAAAGCATACAGATGTTAAAAAGCAAAAGAACCAGATAAAATAAGTCGGGTAGTCTCACCCTTATTTTCATACCAATATTTATGCCAAGTACATTGAAACAGTATATATACACATTTGATTAAAGTTGTATTATTGATTAAAGTTAACTTATTTGCCCAAATCGGACAAGGTAAAAATCTTAGTTTCTTTTCAACAGAGCTATTTGGTCTCAGAACACTTTTGTACTAAGTCAGACTCATCTGAGTCGTTTACCACACCATTGTGAACACTTAGACAAGACAATTTCACTCCTCACCCACATACAGGTGAAAAAAAAGTGTCGTCATAAGAATGTGCTCACACAATTTATACGATATGCTGTCCTGATGGACCAAAACTATTTTATTTGATAGTTAAAAAAATAATAATAGTTCAAATAATCAGTGTATAGGATGTCTTCAGGTAGATTAATAAGGATAAATTGGATAAGCAATGCAGCCTAACAAACAAGTACTTCAAGTTTAATCCTGGCTAAAAGCATATATTTGGCAAAATGAAACCAGATGAGACAGTACAATGGTAACAAAAAGACTGCATTTTGTACTTTCACATTCATGACATTTTTAGTTCAGTTTTGACCTACTATTTTGACCTATTTTGATTAATAACTCCAGCTTGAGTGAAAACCGGGTGCAATGCCTCATTTATCCACTGGGAGGAGCAGTGATAATGCCCGAGGTAGTTTGTGACTACCACAAAGCTGTTGTCACATTCAGAGAATGACAGGGAATACACCATAGCACATTTAAGAGGGCGACTGGATATGCCTTCTTTTTCAGAAACAACAACAGAGCTTTAAAGTGCTTTGACGCCCACTTGGACACCTGCGGCTGCAATATTGATTTTTGAATATTGATATTTCTACAGATTGCTTTTCAGTTTACACTACACAACTTACCTCCATTCATAACCATATCAAACAGGAGGAAGGAGGGGGGGTAGAGACAGGAAAAGGCAAGGGTGAAGAGGGGAGGCTACCCTCACAGCAGTGTACCATTGTAAATGAAAACTATGATACAATATATATAGTGCAATTTTATACATAAATATATAAGAAGTGATAAAATATAACCGTTACACTTAAAGTCTTAAATGAGTTAGTCTTGTATTAGTTTTGAATTATAACACAGTATAAACTTTATTTTGTTATTTAATCTCATTTTGGGCAGTAAGAGCTGCCTAATAAAGACCGATCAAATCAAACTGTGTAACTCTTTTAGTCTTTAATCACTGAACATAAAATCATAAATGAAATCTTCAGACACTTGTTTAACACAAATCATCATCATCTGTCCCTGAAAAGACATTACCACTTTGTGATCATAAGTTGCTGACCAATATACTGTTATCCCCTCACCTCTTGTTTCACTTCCTGACAACAGTTAATACTTTCCACATATTTTGCAGCACCCATTTGCAGATACAATTCTAGGGAAGACCCAGACATTAGTGTAGACAATGCAATTAGTACCTTAAATCTAAATGTGTTGTGTACTTTAACTATAATCCTTATCTAAATGTGAAATTACTCCTACACTCAGCTTTTCATCATATACAGTTAACTGAGAAGGACAATGACCATCAGAATGGAACTGTTCAATAAGAGCTATAACCTTCAGATAATTTCATAGGTTCTTGTGAGTGACCAGTGTATGATTACATTCAAGGAAAAAGTTTCTCTTTAGAAGTATGTTGGTGGCTCTTAAAAGAGCCTTTGTTGTGGTAGACTGGGTCTTGTTGCGTTTACTTGGCCTTGGCAGGCTTCTCGGTCTTCTTGGGCAGCAGGACAGCCTGGATGTTGGGCAGCACTCCTCCCTGAGCGATGGTGACTCCTCCGAGCAGCTTGTTGAGCTCCTCGTCGTTGCGGACGGCCAGCTGCAGGTGACGGGGGATGATCCTGGTCTTCTTGTTGTCGCGGGCAGCGTTTCCAGCCAGCTCCAGGATCTCAGCGGTCAGGTACTCGAGCACGGCGGCCAGGTAGACCGGGGCTCCGGCACCCACACGCTCGGCGTAGTTGCCTTTGCGCAGCAGCCTGTGGACACGGCCCACGGGGAACTGGAGCCCGGCACGGGAGGAGCGGGTCTTGGCCTTAGCTCTGGCCTTGCCTCCGGTTTTGCCTCTTCCACTCATGTTGTTCACTTTGTTCTGGAGTAGCTACTCAAAGAAACTGTGCCAGAAGCCGCTCCAACTCGGTCTTAAATGGCCGCGGAGGCGCGGGGGGGCTCGGAGCGACCAACCAGAGAGAGACTCCTGCTCAGGGGCGGTTCTCTCCCGGCTTGGAGGGACTTTTTGAACGGACTGTCCTCCAATGAACAGCGCTCTCTCTGGCGCCTCTTCGCTCCTCCTGTCGCCGCTCAGCTGTCACAGGCTCCCGACCAATCATCGTTCAGAGCCGGGGAGCCGGGCCACCTCCCCCCGCCGTTGGAGGGTTTAAGAGCAGCGAGATCCTGCGAGTGTAACTACACTTTTCTCCTGATCTAGAGAAAGAAGAGACAATGGCAAGAACCAAGCAGACAGCCCGTAAGTCCACCGGAGGCAAAGCCCCCAGGAAGCAGCTGGCCACCAAGGCCGCTCGTAAGAGCGCCCCGGCCACCGGCGGAGTGAAGAAGCCTCACCGCTACAGGCCCGGCACCGTGGCTCTGAGAGAGATCCGTCGCTACCAGAAATCCACCGAGCTGCTGATCCGCAAGCTGCCCTTCCAGCGCCTGGTGCGTGAGATCGCTCAGGACTTCAAGACCGACCTGCGCTTCCAGAGCTCTGCCGTCATGGCTCTGCAGGAGGCCAGCGAGGCCTACCTGGTGGGTCTGTTCGAGGACACCAACCTGTGCGCCATCCACGCCAAGAGAGTCACCATCATGCCCAAGGACATCCAGCTGGCTCGCCGCATCCGCGGAGAGAGGGCTTAAACCGTCTCGTCCCTCTACCACCACAAAGGCTCTTTTAAGAGCCACCTACTCCTAAACAAAGAGCTCATTCCTTTACACTGCATTAACTTTCATTTTCATTCAACACAATATTACGTGTAAATGTTATAGATGGGCATTTTTGTTCAGTTATACTGCATAGCAAGACAACATTCTGTCTGTTAATGTGAAAGAGGTATGACATGATATAATCAGTATGAAGCATTTTCAGAACTTAGTCACACCAAGCGGTTGCACATCAAGGGTTGGGGTTGGATGTGATTTGAATGCAAAGGCAGCTTTTAGGCTCCTTAAAGTTAAAGTACCTTAATAAAAAAGGACGGCTATTTTTAAAAGCTCTGCATGGCAGGGCAAAAGTAATGAACAGCTTCCTTATGTTCATTCTTTCGTCTTCTGTGTGAAATCTGATTAAAAAAAACTAAATTATTGACAAATCCTAAGAAGTAGTCATACAAGATAGGTTAGAAACATGGGCAGATTAACAAATCACGTCAAGAAAATCAAGTGTGTTGGGAAAAGATAAGACACTGCCAATACACTTCTGTGTTCTGTTGTAGTGTCCAGTATCAGCCACCAGGGGGCAACCCTGTACCAGTTTGTTGGGAAATAATGGGTCATAACATTTTGTAATTGTGAGAACACAGAAACAAATCAGCTGTGTTGGATACGAGGTAAATGTATTAAGAAGTCTGTACAAGGCAGCACCAATATGTGTCTTGTTATTCCCATGATTTCAATAGTGATCTTCAAAATCGGTTTAAGTCACCTGCTTGTATGGTTGGACAAAGGGTTTCCACAGCCCACTTCCCTGGAGAACAAAGAACCCATGTTGATGTAGGCTATTCTATGACACTGAACCATTGTGTCTCTTGTGGTGTGATGAGTTATTTCCATCATCGTATTGTTGTTGACAATATGACTAATATTGATGTTGAGAAGCAGGGTTACTACGAAGCTCATAACTAAACTGTAACTTTAAAAAGGAGGGAAAACAGCTAGATTCTGCCATAGCTGTGTGCAAAAACAAAAAGAAAGTGTCATTGTCTGTAGGGACTTCCAGAAATTGTCAGTGATTCCGTTTAGAAAGATGTACTTTACTGACACAGAAATTATGAGTATGTAGGAGAGCATGTATGTATATGAATTCAAGATGCAATATATATTTTATTTCTCATTCAGTTGTTTGAGTTATAAATACATGAAATACAGGTAATAGAAAAATATTCAGCAGACAAAATATATAGAAAACTGTACATTATGGTAAACTGGTGATAAAAAACAGACCAACACCAGAACTTTGAACAAGTGTTTTTGGCCCCAATAGATATAGTCATCTACAAGCATAAAAAAAAAAAATGGATGAATTGATTATATTACATTTCTACAGTGAGCAAAGTCTGGCTGCTGGACTGAGGAACAGTGATAGAAAGTAGGAAAAGCTATACTCAGTTTGTGGAGTGCGGATCACATCATTTTATGTAACTTTTTGATAACAGAATTAAAATTTTTGATAACAATTTTGTGCAGCTCCTACTAAATAATGTATGTGACATTTCTATGTATGTGACAAGGAAAGGAATTGACTCTTTGGGTTATATGTGGGTGGCTCTTAAAAGAGCCTTTTCTCTTATTGTGGACATGGAGATGAGTGACTGACACTTCATTTCTTCTTGGGTGCTGCCTTCTTAGCCTTGGGCTTAGCTGCAGCCTTCTTGGCGGGAGCCTTCTTTGCTGGTGCAGCCTTCTTAGCCACCTTCTTGGGGCTCTTTGCGGGCTTCTTGGGGCTCTTGGTTGGCTTCTTGGGGCTCTTGGTTGGCTTCTTGGGGGTTGCGGGCTTCTTTGCCTTCTTGGGAGACTTCTTGGCCGCTGCCTTCTTGGCTGCAGCCGCCTTGGGCTTCTTGGCCGCTGCTGGTTTCTTGGCTGCGGGCTTCTTGGCTTTGGCGGCGGGTTTCTTCGCTGCGGGCTTCTTGGCCTTCTTGGGCTCGGCTGCCTTCTTGTTCATCTTGAACGAGCCAGAAGCTCCGGTTCCCTTGGTCTGCACCAGGGTGCCCTTGGCGACCAGGGCCTTGACGGCCACCTTAACGCGGGACTTGTTCTTCTCCACATCGTATCCGCCGGCGGCCAGAGCCTTCTTCAGGGCGGCCAGGGACACACCGTTGCGCTCCTTGGAAGCGGACACGGCCTTGACGATCAGGTCGCGGACGCTGGGTCCGGTCTTCTTGGGCTTGGCTGCCGCCTTCTTCTTCGCGGCTTTGGCCGGAGCAGGTGCTGGGGCTTCCTCTGCCATTGTTCAGTCAGAAGTGTTCAACCTCTACCTCGTGAGTGAATGAGGGAGGGAGTTGTGGGCTGTATTTAAAGACGTGATGAGAACCGTGGAGAGTCAACACGGCGCGCGGCTCTGCTGCCTCAAATCTGGGTCGTGCTACTTGTGTTTTCTCACCTTCAGTAAAACCCGTAAAAGTAAATGTTTGAGACGTATCAAAGACTCATGGTTTAGCGAGCCGGTAGCGAACATGTTGTTCTCTATATTTATGCCGTGTATAGCTCTCTTTTTGTTTATGTTTTGTTTCTGGAGGCTCCAAACCGCGCACATTCAGTGCCGTGACCGCTACTTCCCACAGTGTTTTCCCACTTATTTATCTATTTATTCGTTTTAAAATGGAGCAGATCTGCATCAAACCAGGTTTTGCCACTGCTCCACATCTTTGTTCAGACACACATCGTAAAAAATACCGCGTTTTGGTGATTGCTTTGTGATAAATTTAAGTTAATCTTGTGGCAGCAAACACACTAAAGATGGCTGAGGCGTACAGCGCAAGACGTCTGTCCTGATATATAAACAATATATTTAAAAATCAAGAAGCGAACATTTGACCATTATCGAGTTTTACCATTAACACAAGTTTGTCTAGATGGAATAAATGTAGTAAATGTGACTGAAACAGTCATGTTACCGAATAATGAAAGGTTTTTTTGTTTACCTTTCATGAGTGAAGTTTCATTTTGGTGAAAAAATTAAGTCATTTGGAACATAATCTCATATAGAATATATACTATCCCGTACTATAAGTGTTTTTAATGGAACACATACAGGCAGATAAATGGCAAATATGTTTGAGCTTCATTTCATATGTGAGTAGTCCCAACAGGGATGTTGCATTTTGCTGTTCTTTGTGCCTTTGACGTCAGAGCTCATGATGAATATCTGATTACTCACAAAAACACAACCGCTCACAAACGCAACACATTTTTTATCCCGTTCATCATTCACTGTTACACACTGACACAATTCCATCCCTGTAAGATGTAAGCACTACAAACGCTGTACGCATCGATAATTTCAGGATCCTCATTTAATGTATACATGCTTTTTTTCCCCATCGACAACAAAACTGCATATCCAGTTGGTACCTCAATTAGTGTTGTGGTTTAACAGTGTGACTCAACATTCACTTAAGTTGCATCTTTTGTTCTAACAGAGAAGCACAATTCTAAACAGCCCCATCTAACCCATAATTAGAAAAAATACTAAGAGAAAGAGCTCCAACATTTAAGCGACGTCATTCCTTGCCCAAAAACAGTGTCGAAGTGAGATTTGGATTCAGATCACCTTTATTGTCAAAATACATCGCAGATCCAAAATAATAGAAATCACGTGTCTATGCGCCACAGAAAGCTGTGAGAAGCGTGATACAATGAAAAACAGAATAGTCTACCTCCACTGCTTTATCATTAGATCTGTATGCATGTGCGCCAGTTTTTTCTCCACTCCAGTCGTTACGTGTTCTTGGAAAATTATGTACCAATAGTTAAATAGATCTTAAGAAACCGTCTGCAATACATTGTTGGTTTAAGGAAAAAAAGTTCCAGTGACTTCTGCATTATTAATATTTATTGAGACTATTGAGAAATCAAGTTTGATTCGCAGCTGATGATATACAGCAAAAATCTGATGCACAGCAATACATTGTCATGAGCACATGAACCATTAAGAAAACAGAACTCTTTAGGATAGGTGAGTGGTCCTTAAAAGGACCTTGGGTTTTGTTGAAGCATTTGTGAGATGAGTTTAGCCTCCAAAGCCGTACAGAGTGCGGCCCTGTCTCTTCAGAGCATAGACCACATCCATGGCGGTCACGGTCTTCCTCTTGGCGTGCTCGGTGTAGGTGACGGCGTCACGAATGACGTTCTCCAGGAACACCTTGAGCACACCACGGGTCTCCTCGTAGATCAGACCGGAGATACGCTTCACACCGCCACGGCGAGCCAGACGGCGGATGGCGGGCTTGGTGATTCCCTGGATGTTATCACGGAGAACTTTGCGGTGACGCTTGGCGCCTCCTTTTCCGAGCCCCTTGCCTCCTTTGCCTCTTCCGCTCATGTTGTCTCTCTGTTGGGAACTGACAGACTGATGCGGCTTGCTAGTGCGCCGCGACCATTTAAAGGGCGTTTGCGGACGTATTAGAGGACAGGACCACATCCAGCTCCAGTGTCACACACTAGGGGGTGCAACGTCTTTATACGTCACACTAGCTACAACTTTTTCTTTTCACCTCTCTCTCGCTCCCCTAAATAATGCCCTTGAAGAAATCTGGACTGGCGGCCCTTCATGGATCCACTCACCCTCTGATTTTCTGTTTTTCTGTGGAAAATTGAATTTATATATATGTCGAGATAACAAAGTCTTTAAATAGTAGTCCTATTATAACAGCCGTTAAAACGTTGTTGTGGATGTATTTGTTGTTAAATATAGTTTATTTTTATATATAGCTTTAAATAAAAAGAAATAGATCTCTACAGCTCTTAAAATTATGCTAAACTGGTTTAATGAACAGGAGAAATTCACTCTGGATGGGTATTAAATTCTTATATTATACTCCCTTATATAATATAGAGGAGTATAACTCACTCCCTTATATTAATTTACAGATCAGTTAATTCTAGCTTGTTTGTCTATAACACATGATTGGTTAGGAGAAATGTGAAGTGTTTGGAAATTCGAAGAAGTGCCTGTCAGATCTCACCAGTAAATCTGGCAGTGGGAGTCCAATAGAGCCACGTGAAAGAAAATGAGGTTCATAATTTGTTCTGTTTATAGTAGGCTTGTAGGCATTGCTATTACAAATATAACTAAACAACTAAAAAATAGGTATTAGCCCAACAAATTATTCTTCTTTCTTTTCTATGCACATCACATAGTCTCTTACCATTATTATTTATGTTTTCGATATTTAGCAGATTGATTGTCCTGGGATAGGATTAATAAGAGCCCCCGCAACTCTATGTTTGTCAAGGAGCTGGCAAGGCTCTGGGGGAAAGGAGCATGACTGGACGACAAGCAAGGACCCTTTGACCCCACCAAAACTTCAAACTTTGAAAGGTAGTGTATTCTTGACACCAGTGGCAACATGATCTTTGTGTTATTCAGCTTATTTGTTTTGTAATGAGGAATATGAAAGTAGTCTGTGCTCTGTCACAAAGATCTTCAGTTCTTCTGTCAAAAACACATACACAGCTCTTACACATTCAAAACGCAACCTGCTTGGTCCATGATAGTCCTCCAAATACGTTCATGAAATTCACTGACCAATCAGAAGTCACCACTGCTTGGTCTCCAGTATACTGATGAGTAGGAAGTAAGGAGTTTGCTGATACGGGATCACAGTGTTGGTTTGTCTGGAACACCAACTCTGCTCTGGGCTAGGTTGCTATCTGACTCGGCTTCTTTACCTGCTCTCCTGACGCTGGCACCCTGCCCCGAGACACTTCTAAAGCCTGCACATGCAGCGTGTGTGTTTTCACTTGGATGCTGAGCAGATACAGGACACACTCGGGAGACATTTGCGTCAGATCTGGCTTTATTCCGATCTGCACACGGAGAGTGAAAGAAAAATGCCATTTAAAATATCTTAATACATATAAAAAGACATTTTAATACAGCAGAATGAAATCACGGTGAGCAAGCCATACAGTAGTATGCAAGGGCACTTAATGTGGTCAGAAAGTTTACTTGATGATAAAGTTGCTATATTTACAAGAAATCATCTTCAACAGTCATATACCTTGGTAGGTACAACTTAAAACATTTAAAAATACAAATATAGGGACAGCTATATGATGCACATACCTCCAGTGTTAAACGGGTGTTCCCTGCTGGGGTTAGTGCCATGTGAAGAGAAACCTATGCAAAACTATGCAGCAATGTAAAACCACCAGGGAGAGCCAAAAACAAAATATGAAAAATATGAAAGACATGTATGAACGGTTACTCCACTTAGTATGCAGAAGTTTGGTGGCTCAATTCCCAAGTGGCGATACGTTTTTTTTGTTTGATCTCTGTTTTTCTGCACTGCAGTCTAACAATATAAGAACAATAAAACAAATGAACTGTTGTCTTGTGTGGTGCATACAAATTAATCTGACTCATGTTTGAGGATCTGATGTGGTCTCTTTGCTATCTGGTGCCCCATTCAACCCCATTCACATACTCTTATTATAGTGTATTTGTTTATGAAGTCATAGGGTTTCATGCCTGTGGGGGATCGGGTCTTAATTGTAATAGTGTTATTAAGTTTTGTTTTTCCTTTTATATAGACTTAATTGTTTCTTTCTGTCTTGCTTTTCAGTCTGCTTCAAAGAATGGCTGGCAAACAAAAACAAAAAAGATTAGGAAAGGTTGGGAGAAAAATCATGGATATTAATAAATAAACAAAATCAACAATGTAATCATGTTATATCACGTTAATGTTAATGTTAATCTACTCTCTCTCTCTCTCTCACACACACACACACACACACACACACACACACACACACACACACACACATACTCATACACATACACATACATTCTGTCCACTTGCATATCCAGTACATCTAAAATGTACCCCCCTTACCTACCAGGCAAATTTCCTTTTATATACAGTTGAATATGTATTCTATGTATACATACTTTTTACTTTTCAATAGCTATCATTTTTATTTATTCAGATCGTATTTTATTCTCTCCTGCATCTCAGTTGCACCATATGTCAAGATTCCTTGTAGTTTGAACCTACCTGGCAATAGAAGTTGTTTCTGATTCTGAGCAGGCAAGCAGAGCACAATATACAGAGATCTTTGTATTGATGGTTTACAGTTTAGACGCAAGTCTTGAGGTCAGGACTAAAGTCTAAATGATTATAAAATGCCAATTTGTTATAAACCTTTTTAATACCATTTATATCACATATTACTAACTTTAAGGGAAAAAAAGAGACACCTCTGTGTTTCAGTTTTGTGCTGCAGTTTCAGGCACAGTATGTTTTGATCCAACATTGGTTATTCTTAGGATCACATATGTCAACGTTTTGTCTCTATTCTATTCTCTTTTTCTATCCTCTGTTCCCTCTAATCTAGTGTAGTTTCTATGTCCCTATTGCAAACTGGGAATATTATATAAAAATTATTTTCCAGGCCATAAGGGAGACATTTTGTAACCTGCGGAAACAGAAGATAAGATGAGCTGGTCACATTGTATAAGATTCATATTGTTGAGACATTTCAGTATAGTACTGATAGTATTAGCAGTTACTTATTTGAGTAAGATGCAAAAGGAAGTTTCTCTTTATGGCAAGTGGGTGGCTCTTAAAAGAGCCTTTGTTGTAGTAGACTGAGTCTTGTTGCGATTACTTGGCCTTGGCAGGCTTCTCGGTCTTCTTGGGCAGGAGGACAGCCTGGATGTTGGGCAGCACTCCTCCCTGAGCGATGGTGACTCCTCCGAGCAGCTTGTTGAGCTC
The DNA here is from genome assembly GCA_029224185.1 of Karalla daura. Classification (NCBI taxonomy): domain Eukaryota; kingdom Metazoa; phylum Chordata; class Actinopteri; order Chaetodontiformes; family Leiognathidae; genus Karalla; species Karalla daura. Next base: position 5,589,132 of record CM055189.1, on the reverse strand, counting down.
CTCGTCGTTGCGGACGGCCAGCTGCAGGTGACGGGGGATGATCCTGGTCTTCTTGTTGTCGCGGGCAGCGTTTCCAGCCAGCTCCAGGATCTCAGCGGTCAGGTACTCGAGCACGGCGGCCAGGTAGACCGGGGCTCCGGCACCCACACGCTCGGCGTAGTTGCCTTTGCGCAGCAGCCTGTGGACACGGCCCACGGGGAACTGGAGCCCGGCACGGGAGGAGCGGGTCTTGGCCTTAGCTCTGGCCTTGCCTCCGGTTTTGCCTCTTCCACTCATGTTGTTCAATTTGTTCTGGAGTAGCTACTCAGAGAAACTGTGCCAGAAGCCGCTCCAACTCGGTCTTAAATGGCCGCGGAGGGGCGGAGGGGGCTCGGAGCGACCAATCAGAGAGAGACTCCTGCTCAGGGGCGGTTCTCTCCCGGCTTGGAGGGACTTTTTGAACGGACTGTCCTCCAATGAACAGCGCTCTCTCTGGCGCCTCTTCGCTCCTCCTGTCGCCGCTCAGCTGTCACAGGCTCCCGACCAATCATCGTTCAGAGCCGGGGAGCGGGGCCACCTCCCCCCGCTGTTGGAGGGTTTAAGAGCAGCGAGATCCTGCGAATGTAACTACACTTTTTTCCTGATACAGAGAAAGAAGAGACAATGGCAAGAACCAAGCAGACAGCCCGTAAGTCCACCGGAGGCAAAGCCCCCAGGAAGCAGCTGGCCACCAAGGCCGCTCGTAAGAGCGCCCCGGCCACCGGCGGAGTGAAGAAGCCTCACCGCTACAGGCCCGGCACCGTGGCTCTGAGAGAGATCCGTCGCTACCAGAAATCCACCGAGCTGCTGATCCGCAAGCTGCCCTTCCAGCGCCTGGTGCGTGAGATCGCTCAGGACTTCAAGACCGACCTGCGCTTCCAGAGCTCCGCCGTCATGGCTCTGCAGGAGGCCAGCGAGGCCTACCTGGTGGGTCTGTTCGAGGACACCAACCTGTGCGCCATCCACGCCAAGAGAGTCACCATCATGCCCAAGGACATCCAGCTGGCTCGCCGCATCCGCGGAGAGAGGGCTTAAACCGTCTCGTCCCTCTACCACCACAAAGGCTCTTTTAAGAGCCACCTACTCCTCAACAAAGAGCTCATTCCTTTACACTGCATAAACTTTCACTTGCATTCAACAATATTAAGTATAGATGTTATATTGAATCAATCCCAGCATATAAAGAGAAGATGAACAGACTGACAAATAACACCAAACTAAGCATATGTTTTGTGTAGATAAGCGGAGACTATCTTTAATTTCTACTCCGTTATCCTGCATAGCACGACAAGCTCATATGTGTTAATGTTTATACAAACATTGCCTCCTGAAAGAGGCAGTATGAACAACAGTATGAACTTCCACTCTATACAGCACCTTCAGTTAATCAGAAACAGCAGATACGTCAAGTCGCACGAAAAAGACGAAATTTTTGTTGGGTGCAGATAAGCACCTATCAGCTCTGACACCGATGTCAGTCTGGTTCCGAGTTTTACTTGAGAATAAACATGCTTAATAAGATAAACAAGTCAGACATAAATCACAGACATGATATGGCACCAAGAAAAGCACGTGCTGGGAAAAGATAAGCAGTAATTTGGAGCAAGTGCATCTCTGCTATTGAAACGCAAAGCACTCGGATATGTATTTTCCACATTTGATGTCATAAATTCGCTTGATGAACAGACCGCAGGCCACACTTACTCTCATTTACAATAGTTGCACACCCGTACTAATCAATAACAAATTGATTCATTTTATTAAACACGTGTATGTTATATCTAATAAGGGGTTTTGTGCTGCCATCATGTGGTGATATACTTTTAATGAAGCCCAAGTACATTGATGGAGTGTGCAGCGGTGCAGTTTCTTACTAGTTTATGGATTATGTGATACCAAACTTATTGGGAGTATTAATGGAAAACACAATTTTAACCAAATATTGAAAACATTAGCACTAATCCAGGCTTCAAAACAGAGTTATTGCAGTGGCAAATTAAATCACTGACACAGAAAAAGCACAAACCAGCTTTTAAGTTCAAAACATCTCATACACAAATATAAAAATAAATTACTGAACAAATCTATAAAAAGTTATAAAAAAGACACATGTTGAGAGGTATAGGCAGTCTTTTTGAAGAATGTCCAAAGTCTTTTTTATGTATGTAAACAAAATGTTGCACTCAATTAGTATTTCTTGTAATAAATTTAGGAATACAATTCAAGTTTTAGGTCTCTGACCTTTTTTATGAACAATGTGACATATCACATTGTTTTCCAGTGTTTCTAAGCATTCTTACCACTATATGCACATGCATTATTTTTTACAAGAATTTCAAGCAGTTAATGAACCTCATTGTAATGGTAAATGGGAGTAGAAAAATACTAAAAACACTGTCAAGACCAGCGACTGGACTCTGGTTTGTAATACTAATGACTAATCTATTAGTTTGAGCCTTCCCCCATCTCTAACCTACTTGCAAAATGACTGCTGCTTCAGTAGCTCTCGTCTCTTTTGGGACTCTGTTGGGGCACCAACAAAGTGGACGCTGTAGGTCACATAAATCTAAAATGATATCTGTGTTGCTTGAAATGTAGTACTACTTGCTCTGCTGGTTCATGAAGCTGAAAACACATATGCTGCAGTTTCCATCAGTTATCCACGTGTGCTTGTGTAAACAGAATTAGGAATTGAACTCTTTAGATAGATGTGGGTGGCTCTTAAAAGAGCCTTTATGGGAGGACAGAGAAATAACAGTTTACTTCTTCTTGGGTGCTGCCTTCTTAGCCTTGGGCTTAGCTGCAGCCTTCTTGGCAGGTGCCTTCTTTGCTGGTGCAGCCTTCTTAGCCACCTTCTTGGGGCTCTTTGCGGGCTTCTTGGGGCTCTTAGTTGTCTTCTTGGGGGTTGCGGGCTTCTTTGCCTTCTTGGGAGACTTCTTGGCCGCTGCCTTCTTGGCTCCAGCCGCCTTGGGCTTCTTGGCCGCTGCTGGTTTCTTGGCTGCGGGCTTCTTGGCTTTGGCGGCGGGTTTCTTAGCTGCGGGCTTCTTGGCCTTCTTGGGCTCGGCTACCTTCTTGCTCATCTTGAAGGATCCAGAAGCTCCGGTTCCCTTGGTCTGCACCAGGGTGCCCTTGGCGACCAGGGCCTTGACGGCCACCTTGACGCGGGACTTGTTCTTCTCCACATCGTATCCGCCGGCGGCCAGAGCCTTCTTCAGGGCTGCCAGGGACACACCGTTGCGCTCCTTGGATGCGGACACGGCTTTGACGATCAGGTCGCGGACGCTGGGTCCGGTCTTCTTGGGCTTGGCTGCCGCCTTCTTCTTGGCGGCTTTGGCCGGGGCGGCGGCGGGTGCTGGTGCTGCTTCTGCCATTTCTTCTGGTCGAGTCTGACTCACTCTGAGAGTACGAGTGGACTGTATGAGGTGACCGAGGCACAGAGCTGCACTTAAACACACCATGAGAACCGTGGAGACTCAATCCCGCGCGTGGCTCTGTTGTGCCGGCTCAGAGTCGTGCTACTTGTGTTTTCTCGTCTGTGAAAATGTCAGTAAAACAGGATGTTCGAGAGGTGTTTAAGACCTGAAGTTTACGGAACTGATAGCGGAGACTTGTCTCTTCATATTTAACGTGTGTTGAGCCCTGTTTCTCTTTTTATTTTGTTTGTGGAGCCTCCAAACCTCACACATTCAGCGACGGGAGCAGCTCTGCCCAGCGAGTTTTCCCTCTTATTTGTCTTCAAAAGTGTTTTAAAATGCATCAGAGGCGCATCGAGCAACATCGCAAAGTTACTCCAAATGTTTGTGCAGGTACCCAACGTAAAAATAGCCTCATTTGAATTAGATTTCGGAATTAAATTGCAGTTATACTGACAGCAGCAAACACACTGAAGATGGCCGAGGCTGACGGTTAGAAACATCCCATCAGAACTGCTCACTGTAGTTTAAGAACATATGAGCTCCATTTGACGTTTTTCGAGTCTTAAGAATGTTTAAGGGATTCACAATCAATGACAAAACCGATTGATTAAAGAATAAAAACGATAAAAATCGCTGTTTTGCTTTCATACGGTGAAAGACCTACTGGTAAACTAGCTCCACCGCTAGAGGCTGAAACAATGGATTCGACTCATATGGATATGGATATGATCAGTCAGTTCATAGTGTCCATAAACTAAAAATAGTGTGAATAATGATAATGTTAAGTATAAGTAAATTTTCCTTCTTCACAAACGGATTTCTCATCAACAATTTCCTGGGAATGCACATTCCTCCTTGTCATAGATTTCACAACATATCCATCCATCACATGCACTATGTAATCAATGCATCTGTATTTATTAACTGATGATTTGTATTATTTTACCGATGCAATAATGGAAATACCCCCACTATCTGATTACTGAATTATTACAAATATATGGCCTAATACACATAGCTGAATTTATCCGTTTGGGAGAATGTAAAGTGACCATCCTCACCACAGTAAACTGGTTTATGACTCGTTCAGTTGCATTTGTTCCTTCTCACCCTCAGAACTGCATAGAGTGGAAAAGTAAATTAAGTGTACATAGAGATACCTAATTATTGTGTGCTAAGGTCCTCATGTCTGCAATGTTGCCCTGATAGTTGACAACTGTTTGTAATTATGTAAAAGTGACTGATCCATTCATTTTTATCTGTATATTTTATGGTACTCCTTTGTTTTTTGTAATAATAGAAGCAAACCCCTCCTGGATGAATAACTTAGCTTCGATGCCCCTTAGATAACTGCAAAAATTAATAAATACATAAGAATTGTTGTTTACAATTCACCAATTCAAGACAGGTCATATACAGCGGGTCTTTATCATAGCACAGAGCCCAAAAAAATCCCATTTATACAAGGGTACTACTTTATTCATACCTTGATATCAGTAACTAACATTTCTGCAATTGTGCCATGTTATTCAGATGAAACCATCTGGATGTTCCGAATATTTCCTTGACATTTTTTCTGGGTTTGAATGATTTTCTTTTCTTTCAGATTAACCGTCTATTCTTTTGTAGTAGGTTGATGATCAGACTATTGTACAACGCCACTATTGGCTATCACATGTGGCAGAATAGTCTAGGAGGAAAACTGCAATACAACGCGGTCACTGGATTGGTATGACGGAGGTTGAATAGGGTATATCAGTTCACATAATAGCACTGCCAATGGCTGCCATTGCACATCAAGTATTACATTCATAACAAAGCATTTATCACAAGATGTAGGAATTAACTCTTTGTCAAAAGTGAGTGGCCCTTAAAAGGACCGTTGATTAAAATTGCGTTGGCCAGCAAATTTAACCGCCGAAACCGTACAGAGTGCGGCCCTGCCTCTTCAGAGCATAGACCACATCCATAGCGGTCACGGTCTTCCTCTTGGCGTGCTCGGTGTAGGTGACGGCATCACGGATGACGTTCTCCAGGAACACCTTGAGCACACCACGGGTCTCCTCGTAGATCAGACCGGAGATACGCTTCACACCGCCACGGCGAGCCAGACGGCGGATAGCGGGCTTGGTGATTCCCTGGATGTTATCACGGAGAACTTTGCGGTGACGCTTGGCGCCTCCTTTTCCGAGTCCCTTGCCTCCCTTGCCTCTTCCACTCATGATTGTAGCTTTCAACTGCCTGGACAGTAAGTGAATGCCTCAACAGCCTGGCCATAGGCTTATAAAACAACCATACGGACGTAACAGGGAACATGTTACAAGACTCGCTGGGTGGAGCCTGGTAATCCCGCGAGCGCTCCTTGCTCCTAGAACCATCCCAGCATTGGCTGGAGGAGGGAGGGGCGCGGCTTTCAAGTGTAGAATTGTAATAGTAGTTATAGAGTTTAAAGCGTATCCCAAACAATACCACCATAAAAATACCATCAAACAGCATAGCAATCAAGGTTTAAAATAGGGATGGAAGAAGTAATCTATTGATATTGAAAAATATCTATTTAAAATCGCTGTAGTCGCTGTAAACACAATCAAATACAAGCAAATCTTTTCTGCCATCATAGGCTACATTTTAAAATATAAATTTCTGAACGTGTTTTTGAACTGGCTACTGTCTTGTCGCATTCTAAATGGTCTCTATAATAATTACGCAAAACAAGGCCCTTTTTTGTAACGTACACATATCAGCTTTTGATTGTGTAAGAACGGAACAACGGCGACACCCTGAGGTACACCAGGTACACTAAACTGTACACGACCGGTTAAAGCATAGTAAGGTGTTTCGAAAAGGGTGTCAATTGTGTTTGTGTAACTATAGCTTACAAACAAAGGCAATAAAACGACTTTAGCATAGATAGATTATTTGTTTTTAGATTTTAGTGTTTAGATTTTATTGCTCCTAATTTGTTTATTTACAAGACTTATCTTTTTAATGCTTTGTTGTAGTAATCGAAAACATAAACATTTTTGTGATATGACATTGTTTATTGATCCAAAAATCAGTTGGATGTGGGGACTGAAGCAGTGGTGCAATGTCCTGTAATATGTCTTTAATACATAGGTGCTTTGAGAAAACGCAAAAAACACGACTTCTGAGCCTCGTCGCTTTCCGTCGTAGCCTCAGTGTGACGCAGCAGGACTGACCCCGCGGGGGAAGTGGATTTTGACAAAACACCCATTGGTATTCAAACAAAGTTAACGAGTATTAAAAACAACAGACAGGTTGTCAGGTCGAGATTCAAAATAAAGCAACCCAGAACAAGGGTGATTCGACAGAATGTAGTTGTTTTTAACGAACCAAAGCGCTAAATGTTAGCTCTGAGACAGCGTGAAGGTGCTGTTGTGTACGTGACAGCGGCTGCTGATCTGAAGTGGAGGTGAAACCGTGTTAGCTCGATGCTAACAGCACACCGCAGCACTACCAGCAAAGTAACCCACAGTAGCACCCGATCAGGCCCTTCAGTAGGATACTGGCTCTCATCTGTCTTCCAGTGGGAATATTTAGCGACATGATTCACCTCATCACACAACTAGGGTCGTGAATACCGAGAGGAGAGGGACTTAACTGTAGTTGAATAACTTCATTGTGGGCGAAGACTAACGTTAGCTGACTACGCTTGGTTATTAACGTGTTTACCTCAGAGGACTTTCAATGTTTTTTTTGTTCGTGTGGAATGCAGAAATATGGAGACCATAATTCGCCATAGTCCTTAAAAGAAGACCTCAAAGTCAGGTAAGAGCAGCTAGCAGCATGCTAATGTGGCAAGGTAGATAACTATTGTTGTATTTTTGGAGAATGACGCTTTGAGTACGAATTTAATATCTCATTTTGCGTCGATTGCTTTCAAATTAGTGTCCATTGTTTATCTCAACATCTCGCCTTTTGACGCTTCTCGTGAAGCTAGCTAGCGTAGCCTAGCCTGCAGCTACCGGCTTTTTGCACTCTGCAAGTGGGTTTAATGTCCTGAAATGTGACTCCTGGTATTCGTTTCGTTTTGTACTCCACAGGTCACGTTGGTCGAAATTAATTAGCTTTCACCACGGCACAGGCAGCAGAAAAGCTGGATTCATCTGGGTCCACATCCAGCTCAAAGATGGAGTTATCTCTGGCAGCGGTGAGTACACACGCTACCGAGCTGTCACTGGGCAAATGCACCTTCATATCTAGTTTCATGTACACACAAAAGAGTTGTTATTGTCTGCGTTAAATGATACAATGTTACGTTATGAAAAAACACAAACATGTATACGTCACGGTGGTCTCTCTTTTGTTTTGCTTTCTATATGAGTATTAACAAATATTTTCACTTTCATTTTCAACACTGCGTCACCCCCACCTCACTTATGGACAGATTATTTTCGGCATTAATAAAGGTACAGACGGCCTCGATGGTCGGTTTTATTTGTGCTGCTTCTGGTTTAAGCAGTGGCAAAGCCCTCCTAACCATCCTATCTTATAACTGAGATGTTGACAAGAGTGAGAAATAAAAGACTTGCTGAGATGGTCCAGGGGCCTTTCTGTGAGTTTTGCATCCTTTTATCAGTGTCTAATGGACTGGTAACCTGGGTTCCTGTCTGTTGTTCCTACAAGATCTCCCACAAAAGCAAATAAGATGACAATTATTAAATGATTGCATCATCTCTAACCCTCAGAGACTAGTCAGGTCACCCCCTGTTACAGCTGCTTTTTAGTACTGAGGTTTAATACAGTTAATAGAGTGCAACGTGACTAATTTCATCAGTGTGAAAATGTCTAAAACGGGATATTACAATTGTTTCAGATCAGATAGAGATGATTGAGCGTTGAAGTGTGTTTTCTTGCCCCCTCAATCATAGGCAAAAGTGTGTTATACACACACACACACACACACAGAGCCACCTCATGACTCATGCCATTTGACGAAGATGCACTTTAACAGTGAGCTCTGCACAGGCGGTTAGAGAGAGAGAGAGAGAGAGAGAGAGATACAGATGTGTGAGTGTGTCTCTGAAAGATAAAGATAGAAACCCATAGAAAAACCGTAGGCTGGATTAAGCTTCTGCTTTGGCTGTGAAATGGGGGGGAGGGAGGACACGAAGCAGGAGACAACCATTGTGGGTTGGCGGGAGAGGGAAAGAGAGTCAAAGAGAGAGAGAGAGACTGAGGGGGAAGGAGGTTTTGTGTGAGAGATGGGGGTTCATTTTATAATATGCCATTTGTAATAGCGCCATCGCAGAGAGAGGGAGGTGAAAGAGGGCAAAAATGCAGGAAAAACAGGATACTCAGACCCGAGCCCCAGGCAGCCTGGGGAAGGTAGGGGATTGTGTGTGTGTGTGTGTGTGTGTGTGTAAAACGTCTCTGTGTGTTGCAGCTACATGTAGTATGTGTGCAGCAGCTCATAGTGCTTATGTATGATGCAGAAATATTCTTTTTTTTTCTTGTTTATTGTAGCTGTAATTGCCTTGTTTATACCTCATGATACACACCACCCCCCCTACCATTTACATGCATGATCCAATAACCAGTTCACCTTTAAATGCAGATGAATTCACTGTTTGTCTGTATCTCATGCCCTCCTTTATTGCCCACACACATAATGTCTAGTCCTAGTTTAATTCGTTAATGTGTGGGTGTCTGTGCATGTTCTTTATTATACATATCAAACGTATATGTCTCTACAAATCACCATCATGTCCACTGTGTGGGAACCCTGGCCTCTGCTCATTGCTTACAGGCATGTAATGGAAATGTCATAGGACACAATATCAAGAGAATACTCTCTTCCATGTGTGCGGGATAAGGTCCATGGTTCTGAAGCACATATCTCTGGGTTTCAGGCTTTGTGATGATGCGCATAATTACATAATTGTGTGGATGACATTTTATTGTGGTATTGAACAAGCCGACCCCCCCCCCCCCCCATCACCTTTTTGACTTCGAACAATCCTGAAAACGAATATGATCAGGTTGACTTGAATGTAAAGTCAGGTTTTGTTTCTCAGCGATGCTGTCATGTCGTCTGGTGTAATGGGTCATGAGCGTCCCTCTCCTCCAGGCACGTGTGGCTCCGCTCTAAGAAATACCAGTCAAATCATGGCTCAGCCCTCAGATCACGTCTCTGTGTGGTTACATGATATAAGGCATAACGTCTTATTATATTCAGGCTTTGCATTTCTGAGACTTTATGTTTTTATGCTTTATTGAGAGTTTTTTGGGGGAGAGATTGGGGTGTTTCTGTTCAATGAATACATGATATTTCTTAATTCAGTAACTAATTGTGATGATCACAACCCCTACATTAACATAACTGCATTTATATTTGCCACAATTGCAGCAGCCTCAATTGAAAAATGCATGAATTATGTATGATACTTTTTATACTGTTGCTAATCCTGCATATTCATCCTCTCTCCTCCTTCCAACTCCACTGTGTCCAAAAATCCCTGTTTCTTTCCCTGTTTTCTCCATTCTCCACCTCTTGTGGTCCACCATTTCTTCCTCCTGTCTCCCCCTCTCCCTTCCTCCATGCTCCCCCATGTCCATCACATTCTCTTCCTCTCCCTCCCTCCCTCTCTCCCTGTCTGCCTGTCTCTCCCATTGTCCTCAGGCTCACCCGGCTCTCAAAGCCTTTATGTGCGGCTCTCTCAGCGGCACCTGCTCGACGCTGCTCTTCCAGCCTCTGGATCTGGTGAAGACGCGGCTGCAGACCCTGCAGAATAACGCCAAGCCCGGGTAGGTCTGCGCAGACCAGACGGCGATGGCACAAATCTCATGTGTGCAAACACACGCATGCACCGTGTACATGTCGCCTGCACACGCAAGTTGTATGCACATCATCGTGATCCCGGTGGGATGACTAGCTCTCCAGGCACATACACATACACAGACACAGACACACTCTACGTAGCCATGCCAGCCTGACGATGCTCATATGACCCATATAGAGCAATTAGTCACACCAGCACCGTCTAATCGTGCTTTCAGGCTGCTAGGCTGCAATTACTCCCACTGATGACAGCCACAGGAAATGTTAACAAGTTCAAAATTGGGTTTTTGTTTCTTTCTGAGTCAATGGAAACCAGCAGTCCACGGACGGAGGTGATCGTCCGTGGCTTTGTTCTTTCCCACCATGGAAATCTTTTGTTTTGTCTGGACCTTTTCAACCTGTAACCGCTCTTGAACTCTGTTCCGCAGTGCACCCCGGGTGGGGATGTTTGCCGTCTTCATCAACGTGATAAGGACGGAGAAATTTTTCAGCCTGTGGAAAGGCGTTTCACCAGTGAGTAACTGTGTATCAACACAAGAATCTGCAGCTGTTCCTGACCGTCAGTTTCACCACAATATATACATGTATGTAGCCAGTGAGAGGATTTGTTCCCCGTCCACTTGCATCCACTCCATCCGCCATTCAGCTTGCATTAGCGTCACCTCTCGCACCAAGATGCAAACAGGCACCGAGCTGTTTTCCTCCTCCGGAATATCATGGCCGCACACAGGCACAATAGCAAGCAAACTAAGCCAATGAAATGTCTGTTTACACTGGTCTGCTGGAGCCTATATCCAGCACATAGAGTATAGGGCAAAGGAAAGGGAGATTAGCTCACCAGTGCATCACAGGACACACTCACACTCACTCGCTTAAGGGCAAGTCAGAGTCTCCATTCAGCCTAAAGACCCTTTTTGTAATGTCTGAGGATGTCACAGTGAGAACATGCAATTTCCACATAAAAATACTGTAGGAGCCTAAATGCAGCCTATTTAAGTTGAAATAATTTTAGATTTAAAAAAGTTCATAGAAAGTTCATCAATATGATGTAATTTCATGGTTCAAATAAGACTAAAAATGCAGTTCATATGCTCTGTCAATTTAAAAAGACAGGACTTTTAATGTGATACCTGGTGTCAACTACTGGGGTGCTTTTATTTTGGTAGGTGGTGAGTGGGGTGAAATAGAAACTGGAAGAAGATTGGAGCGATATAGCTTTTTGACCTTGTTGTCCTCGCTCTCCCCGCTTTAACATAGAAATCTCTTAAGTTTATGGATATCAGTGTTTGTTTTTTGTAATGTCACATTTTTGAGTTTCAAGGAAAACAGTTGAATATAAAGAAATGGACTCGTGAATTCTTTTCGAGTGTTTTTTGGGACGAGGGAATTCGAGCGTCAAGCTAAGCTTCAAAGTGGACATAGGAACCTAGAAATACCCTCAGTGTCCCAAATACAAATCATGTGGCTAACATAAATCATGATAAAGTTTTGCTCTTTTTTGTTTTTTTTTTAAAAAAAGCTAAAACCACTGTTAACACCCAAGTAAATACATAAATAAGTAAATGAATGAATCCATCTGATATTTCTCTCCTGACAGTCATTTGTGCGCTGCATCCCCGGGGTGGGCATCTACTTCAGCACTTTCTACTCCCTGAAGCAACATTACTTCCTGGACCGGGCGCCCAACGCGGGCGAGGCCGTGCTGCTGGGAGCGGGCGCCAGAGCCGTGGCCGGGATCAGCATGCTGCCCTTCACAGTCATCAAGACGCGCTTCGAGGTCAGAGGTCGCCGGGTTTCCCTCCTCCAGATGCATCACTTCACATGCGGATTCGGATGTTTGTGCTGCATGGAAACAGTTTGCACTCGCTCTTAATTATTTACTTTTGAGCCCGTTTCCCTAGGCCTCGAGAACATGACCCGAGTTAGAGCGGTTTCCATCAAATTAACATTTGAACTTGTTTTCCTAAGAAACGAAACACTTGTTTGCTTTTCTCATTTTATGCCTCGAGGCAACTGATGGATACCGATGGTAATGATAATGGACTTGGGAAAGAGCTTGCGGGGCCAAGTTCTGCTTTTAGTAGAGAGAAAAAGATGATAATTAGGACCGAGTCGGAATACTTTTTAATGAAAAGTTCTTCATAAGTTGGGGGAAAAAGATGCGGTCTCGAGGTGTCTCCCCTGGATGGCTTCCTGGTGCTCTGTGACAGTTTGTGCGTTCGTCGTCTTGTTTCAGAGCGGCTGCTACAACTACGTCAGCGTGCCCGGGGCCCTGCGCAGCGTGTACGAGACCGAGGGGATCCGAGCCCTGTTCTCCGGGCTGACCGCCACGCTGCTCAGAGACGCGCCCTTCTCCGGCATCTACGTCATGTTCTACAGCCAGGCCAAGAGAGCGCTGCCTCAAGGTGAGAGTGGAGGCCTCCACACGTGGAGAGACGCTTTGCTTTCATCTCTGCGTCGGCCTTTTTGTAGCCGGAACGGGGGCTGGTGATGCTAGCGGCTGTTTAGGAGTAAAAGAAGAAATAAACTGAAGCACCCGGGCATAATGTACACCAAAAATGTGCGGCTGGATCAGAGTGTAAGATTGGACTGTTTTTGTGCTGTTAAATATGTCCCTGGAACACCGATGTTCTATGATTTGGAAGAAATTGAGTGAGACGAGGCGAAAAAGAGGACAAATCGCTGGACTCGTTCAGACATCTGAAGCTCGGGCCGACCTTCACCCAGAGACGTCGTTCATTCGTTAAATTGGAGACAAACATCTGCTCTGTTGACGTGGTGTTCAACTTATTTAATAGTTTTATTTTATTTCATTTTATTTTTCGATCAATGGCCACTCAAGGATCATAAACACGAGAGCCACTCATGCTCTCACCCTGCTCCCATCACCATGGCAACCACGATCAGAGGCTCCATACAGATAGTGAAGCAGCAGCATCAGAAGTAGTAGTAGAAATTTATTTTATTTATTTGCAGTTTTTCACAAAGTAGCCAAGTACCATGGCATTGTATCACTTTCAACATTTTCTGAGGGAATTTGCGAGGGGAACAAAGCTTTTCAGAATCCTCTTCAACAGTGTTTTGGGTTTTGTCTGACTTGACACCAGCCGAGCCTCACCTTGAAGCCTTGTGTTTACAGTACGGAGCATAAATGAACCATGTCACTTTCTTCTGACATTCCCCACTCCTCAGAGGTGGCCTCGTCCTCCTACGCCCCTCTGGTGAACTTCAGCTGCGGGGTGGTGGCGGGCGTCATGGCCTCGCTGGTCACGCAGCCCGCCGACGTGGTGAAGACGCACATCCAGATCAGCCCGTCTCGCTGGAGCACCTCAGACGCCATCCGCTACATCTACACGGTGTGTTTGGTCTTTTCGTCTCAACCATTGGAACAGCCACTGACATGAAATGCGGTGTCTAAGATATTAGCTATGTTGTATGTACTTTGACCACTGAGTTCTCAACTGGTCCCGCTCTGGGAGCCACATTTTCCCATGGTCATTAAGTTGCGACCCACTTTTATAGAATTCAAACCAAGCAAGTGTTTTGATGGTTTCATGCTCTCATTTGCCAGCGTTTCACACATACAACACACTGGGGTCTCTGGCTCTTATTATCCTCAACATATGAAAATCCACACTTTAAAGACCACGAATCAAATTTGCCGTTTTACTATAACACTATACTGTAACTCCTCACAAACTTGTAGTGAGTGTCAATCAGATTGTAGTTACCATGGTTACCGTGCCTCGGGCTGAACTCTGACTCGTGCTTTTATTTAATAGTTATTTTTCAAAATAAAAGACCAAAATGTCCAAAATCAGATTATTTACTTATTTTTTTAACCAGCTATCCACGACCCATCCAGATCCATGACCCACCAGTTGAGAACCACTGTCCTATATGACACGTGTTAAATATTCATCATATACTAAGTGCATTATCTCAGAAACTAGAGCTGCTAGTAAACTGTATATACAGAGAATCAGGTGTAAATCAGGTAGCACCAAGACTCATATTAACAGCGTTGTTTCTGTGCCCTGTCCTCCTCCTCAGGAGCACGGCATGGCTGGGTTTTTCCGCGGGGCTCTGCCCAGGTCCCTGCGCCGCACTCTGATGGCCGCCATGGCTTGGACTGTCTACGAACAGCTGATGGCTCGAATGGGCCTCAAATCGTGAAGGGCGCCGGCGCGTGGCCGGGACGAAACAGGACGACAAGAGAGAGAAAGAGAGAGAGAGAGAGAGAGAGGATCGTGATGTTTACAGCGTTTTTCCTCACCTGAAAGACCCCGGGGGGCAGAAGAAACGGGAGCTGGGGTGTTTGTTTCTGATGGAGGGAGCCGGGTGGACCAACGTCTGGGAGTGAAGGAGCGCGAGACGCGTGCGAGAGCGAGACTGGGTGTTCCTTTGTTGATCTTAAAATGTTTGTGTGTGGAAACGTGCCCGTTTTTGTTTCTCGTAGGTGTGTGAGTTTCCGATTGTGACGCTTCACCTGACACGCCCGACTAAACCGACACCCCCCCGCTGTGAAGTGAACTCACTCCTCCTCTGGTCACTAACGATTTGGCGCCCGGCGATTCCAGCTACCGCTAAACGAAAAACAAATAAACAAAAGAAAAGAAAAGAAAAGAAAAGAAAAGAAAAGATGCCCCCGAACAGAGGGTTTGTTACTGCACCGGGCTGCGTCGCCGCCTTTGACGAGGTTTTTTACATAATGCTGTCGAGACACTCTGCAAATCTGATGTACCGCATATCTGCTGAGGTAGCCAAAATCAAAGCGCTGCAGAGAGAAACAGAGAGAGAGAGAGAGAGAGAGAGAGGGAGAGAGCGAGAGGGAGAGAGCGAGCTGTGACCCTGCTGTATCTGAATGCACTGTTACCGTTACGTCTCCAACAAGCCAGTTCACGACAAGTAACTCAAGTCTCTTAATTTTGTTTTGAGCTCAGACAATCACACGCATCCAAATACGATAGCTGCGTCACGGGAAAGAGGAATCACGACGAAGCCTTTCGTTGCCACAGCCGTTTCAAATCTATGCCGACAGAAACGTCGATATAAAACCTATGGTGCATTTCCGAGTCGGCGTAGTGAAACCAGATGTGTTTTAAAAGAAACGAAACAAACTTTGCTGAGAATATTCCTGTGATGGCATCTCAGGAGTTTTCTAATTGAAGTGCATCTTCTTTTTGTTTTGTTTCTGTTTTTAGAGCATATATATATGTATGTGTATATATAAAAAGAAAACAGCAATGCCGTTTGCATTGATTCCTAGCGAGCACTTTTATAATCTGACCGTTTGTTTTCCTAAAAAAAAAACTGCGAGTAAAATATTTCAAGGTTGAAATTACAAGCGTAGTAATAGGTTCTAATGGGTAGCCCGTGGTGATATTTGCAGAACTTAAAGCCGGCAAGTCGTTGCTGTGTCATGGTGCCAATATGTTCATGAGAGTTACTCAGAAGTCCTGCTGGCATCTGATGAAACACTGGTTATACTGGTCGTGTCAAACGGAGGCCGTATTTTTGTGTTGACTGTACAGTGTGCCCTTTGTTATTTATTATTGTTGCTATGAAAAGAGGTGATATGTTAAAAAAAGAGTAAATAAATCAATAAACAAGTAAAAAGGTTAGATATAAGTGTTGGAAGAAAACATGCCAAATGCGAGGGTTTTTTTTCCCTCAGTCATTGAGAAGGTTTGTCGTCTGAAAGAAGAGAAAGAAAATGGATCGTCCTGCATCCCCAGGATGAAAACACAGATTATGTTTCTGATATCCCTGAAACGTCTCCACTCTCCAGTGGGATGTGTGATTTTTATTTTATTTTTTCCATGGGAAGGTCATGAAGCGCAAGGAGAAGTTGGAGTGGGTTTCAGAACGCCTCGGTGTTGTTGCTGTGTAACTCGAGCTGTGTGTCTAAGCGTGCTCCGTGCAGTCTGTGCCATAACTCACGCCTGCAAGACTCACTCGCCACCTCGTCCTCACCCCCGCCGCCTCCGCAGTCTACACACCGATCCCCGCGTTGACCACGTGTTGTACACGGTCGTTGTTATCGTAGCTGTTTGGTCCGTGCCTGCGTCTGCTCAGACGGACGCTGTGCCTGCCTGGCTGGTTTTTAACGTCAATAAATCTTTATAAATAACAAAAAGACAAAAGGAGTTGTGTTTAAGAGAAATTTGACTTTTATTTCTTTATGTGTGTATATTGTAGGATGAACTCGCTGCATCTTACTCGCTTTATTCTTTAACAGTGTCACAGGGTGTGATGAAGCCTTCCCTCCACTCTAGACTAGTTCGTATTTTTCTATAAACTTATTATCACCATTTATCTATAAGAATTGTTATCACATATCATCACGTGATTACTACCTCACTAGGATGCCATAAGCTACAATATCCACAACTTAACTAGTTTCCAAACTGACATAAGCAAGACAAAACCTCAAATTAAACAAAAAGCACAACGTTTTTACCCACTTAGCGCAATAACAATAGAGACTATTCTATTATTAAGTCTATTATTAAGTCTAGTCTTAAGATGGGACTAAATGGACGAAACAAGACCTAGCGTTTTACCTTTCTAAACCCCTGAATGAATGAGAGTTAATAGCATATGTAGTTGAGTTTTTCCTGGCAGTCCCGGTTCTCCCACACTCCTGCTTTTGTCAAAGCAGCACAGCGCCTCCACACAGGACACCGGTGGTCCTCCTCTCCTCCTCCCTGTGGCCAGGCCTTGTACACCAGGGGTCTGCCGTCCACCCACAGCCATCGGTCTCCCAGGAAGCGGAGCCCGATCCACACCCGCTCTGTGATGTTGTCCTGCTGGATCAGTCTCTGGGCCAGGAGGTTCTCGGCCTCTGAGTCCAGACTCGTGAGGCTGGTGTGTGTCTCTTTGCAGCCGAGCATGGCCTGCTCCCAGGTGACCAGCTGCTGCCTCACAATCAGGCCAATGCAGAGAAAGTGATGCCGTCTTTCGCAGTTTCTGTTGTGAAACCCTTTATGTTTGCAGTCGCCATGCCAACAAACAGCACCACAGCTCTGTTCAGGATCCTGACTCGGCTCGTTCGGACTCCATGGCAGATATGTCGCATTTCCTCCTACAGACCACTTCCACCCGGTCCCATGTCTGTGGAGACCAATCCAGAGCCTTCCAGTTATGTTCCTTGTAGCGCTTTTCAGTATGTCTTCCTCCTCTGGTGAAAGAATGGGAACCAGATCTGTCTGATGATTTCTGCAGTATTCTAGAGCCTCAGACCATGTGCGCTCTTCTGGTACATAGACATGTTTTACAAACTGCGCCGAAACACCCACAATGAAGAGCATCTTCAGAATCACAGTCTCCATGGTGGTGAGGTTGAAAGGTAACGCTCCGGACAAGATGATGTATGTGTGTCTGACAGGATGCCTCCACATGGGAATAAGAGGGCAGCCTTCAGAAGCCCATTGGTTTGCCTTGGAAATCTCTTCTCATGTAAATCTCCCCCTCCATATTTTCATAGTCTTACCTATGGCTTCCTGAATGGAAAACTGCAGTTAAAAAATATATACATATGACTTTAAACTCACTTTAAACACTGTTGGGATGTTCTTATTTAATGACTGGTTCAAGTGCTCATGATTTTTATCATTTCTAATAAATTGCTAAAAGTTCAACTGTTGTCAGGTATTAAAGATGAGCCTTGTGCCAAGACTACAAAAGCCCATCACATACAACTCTCCAGCCTGGTAAAATTATGAAACAGCTCCTTAGACTGTTGCTCATGATTAATGTTTATAAGGGAAAGGTGTAGAGAATCAGATGAAGAAAGAATATTTAATGTGTGACATCTTGCTCTGACGCTGCAGGGGACTAAGGCCTTTGGTTTCCGCTCATTAACCTGCTGCCACTGGACTACAAACAGTGAGCATACACTGATATAATCAGTACTTAGCTGATGCTCCTGCCACATTGTGTACAAACTGCCCAAACTGTCTGGATTTATACATTCAGGATTATAGGATAAACTGGGGGTTGAGTTGAATCAAAGTTTGCCAAGTGGTGTTGGTGTTCTTAGCGATGGCCATGCTATTGTTGTCTTTTGTTTGTTTGTTTTTCTGGCCATGCCTGGTTGAAAAAGTAAACTAAATCACAGTAGGATTTGTTTAAAGGAAGTATGCTAAACGTGAAGTCTCAGTGTCGCAGACTCTCAGCTGCACCTTGGGTCTCCAGCATAAACAATACACTCAGAATGCCTTTATTCTCATTATACACAGTACAATGAGATTAGAGAATCCCAGAGGCACAGCAGCTTCCTTTCCAGCACTTTATTAGTACTCCGGTCCAGGCTACTGGCTCCTTGAAGTCAGGAGCTGACTCAGGAGCTCTTTCAATCTCCTGTCTGTGGGTCCTTCTTCTCCCTCCAGGCATCGCCAGCACACTGGTTTTAAGGTGGGCTGATGGTTGGTCCTGAGAGGCTGGGACCACCCAGCCTCAGGCCCTTGGTGATGGGGTGACTGTGGCTCAGGTCCAGGGCGGTCATCTATGGATTGAGAGGTAGGTGGGATGGTTTGATCCCAGTCCACCGCAGCTTACATGTCAAAGTGTCCTTGGTCTAGATACTGATTGGATCATCACGTGGGAATGTGTGAGAACGATTAAAGCAGACGGACCATCCAGGATAACCTCTGCCACATGGGTGTGGCTGGATGAATATGTCCCGTGATGCAGCCTGTAAAGAGCTTTAAATGGCCATGAAAACCAGAAAAAACACTATATAAACACCAGTCCATTTACCATTGATGATTTGTTTTCTTTAATATCTAAAAAAAAACAGGAACATCATGTCGCTCAAGGGTCACAGTGGGGTGTGTGATTTTATGGGAAGGTTATGTGGTACAGAGAAAAGTTTGGGTCAGTTCACACCTGGAAGATTCACCTCGTCTACACCCCTGTCCTGCAGTCTGCACTCGTCCTGTGTAGATTATATTGTATATGGGCATTGTTATTGTAGCTGTTTGGTCCGTGTGTGCATTTGTTTGCTATTCCCGGCCTGGGCTTTGTTTTTAACAGCAATAAATCATTTTTTATATAACAAAAAAGAAATTGTATTTCAGAGAAATTCAACTTTTATTTCTTTATAATGACTTTATGAGTTCATCACACATTTTTGAGTCTCTGACCTTAACATGTTTTAGAAGTCTACGATATCTATAAATGTATTATTTCTACGTAACAAAACCAGTGATTACCAGTATACATGATACATTTTATCAATATTCATGGATTATTCACTAAAATGTCCTGAGCTAAAATATTGACAAGTTAATTAGTTTCCAAACTGACATAAGCAAGACAATTAACACTTGAAATAAAACTAAAAACACAATATTATATCTTGTACCCATATTGTACAATGACAGTAAAGACTATTCTTTTCTATTATAAAAGCACAGTTTAGAAACAGGAGAAAAAAAGGTGAATAAAATGGGATTTTAAAACACAATCTAATATTTTACCTTTCTAAACCCCTGAATGAATGAGAGCTAGTAGCAGATGTAGTTGAGTTTTTCCTGGCAGTCCCGGTTCTCCCACACTCCTGCTTTTGTCAAAGCAGCACAACGCCTCCACACAGGACACCGGTGGTCCTCCTCTCTTCCTCCCTGTGGCCAGGCCTGGTACTCCAGGGGTTTGCCGTCCACCCACAGCCATTGGTCCCCCAGGAAGCGGAGCCCGATCCACACCCGCTCTGTGATGTTGTCCTGCTGGATCAGTCTCTGGGCCAGGAGGTTCTCGGTCTCAGAGTCCAGGCTCGTGAGGCTGGTGTGTGTCTCATTGCAGCTGAGCATGGCCTGCTCCCAGGTGACCAGCTGCTGCTTCACAATCAGGCCAATGCACAGAAAGTGATGGCTCTTCATGCAATCTTTGTTCTGCAGCCCTTTCAATCTACATCGGCCATGCCAACAAACAGTGCCACAATTCTGCACAGGATCCTGGCTTGGCTGGCCCACATCCCACGGCAGATATGTTGCATTTCCTCCTACAGTCCACTTCCATTGACTCTCATGTCTGTAGAGACCAATCCAGAGCCTTCTAGTTATGTTCCTTGTAGCAGCTCTCAGTATCTCTTCCTCCTCTTGTGAAAAAATGGGAGACAGATCTGTGTGATGATCTCTGCAGTATTGTTGAGCCTCAAACCACGTTGACACTTGCGGCACATAAACACGTTTTCCCAGCTGTGCAGAAACACCCACTATAAAGAGCATCTTCAAGATCACAGTCTCCATGGTGGCGAGGCTGAGAGGTAAAGCTCTGGTCGAGATGATGTCTGCGTGTCTGACAGGATGTCACAACATGGGAATAAGAGAATGAACAAGAATAAGAGGGCAGTCGTCAGAAGCTCATTGGTTTGCCTTGGAAATTTCTTCTCATTTGGCTCCCACAATACACAATGCAAATGCCTGTTATAGCTGTTAATCGACCCTTACGAAAATTCATTATGGTTTCCTATGTTTTTTTTTATGCAGTAACCACTGTTTTACTGTGGTACCCCATTGTGATTGTCTGTAGCACTTCAACAGTGGTACTACTATGGGTTTAAAACCATGTTACAGCTTTGGTCATAGTTTTCATGGTTACCCAAGAGACTATGAAAAAGGGGAAAACCGTGATGAACCATTGTTTTTTAATCATTGAAAAACCATGATTCATTTTCATGAGGGGAGGGGCCTCAGCTGTGCTCATCTGTTTAAGATACATTGTTGTAGTAGACGCACAATAGACGTTGGGTCTTTTATTCTAGTGTAGCCCAGCTGCTCCATTGTGATTTTAGAGCCATATTTGAGATGATGCTGTGGAAGTGAGGCTTAGGGAAAAGAACTCTTATTTATAAACGACAAGGTGCAGAGAAATGGGTGAAGAAAGGAAGATTTTCTGGTAAACTGATGATCTCACACTATTGTGCGTCAACCTCCTCTGACGCTGCAGAGAACGACGGCCTTTGGTTTCCTCTCTGGAGAATAAGGTCAGATGACTACCTGAAAACACTGAGTCGTTCCATCAATGAGACAACAATGCCAGGACTCCTGGAGCTCAAATTGTGAAGGAGTGGCTCAGGGAGCACGGCACATCTTTTTCACACGTGTTGGCCACCACAGAGTCCGGACCTGAACCCGACTGAGAATCTTTGGGGTGTGATGGAGAAGGTTTCACTCTGAGGTCAGACTCTCTATCATCAATACAAGATCTTGGTAAAAAAAAAAAAGAATGAAACACTGGATGGAAATAAATCCTGCGACACTGCAGAAGCTTATGGACGCAATGGCACAGGAAATGTGTGCAGTGATCAAAGCTAAAGGTGGTTTAACAAAATATATCATGTGTGTGAACATTTTTTTTTTTTTGGAGGTGGTTACTTTGTTTTTGGCCAGGCGGTGCATATGGCCATTGTTATTGTAGCTGTTTGGTGCCTAACTGGTTTTTAACGCCAATAACGTGTTTAGACATAACAACAATAAGTTGACATTAAGGGAAATTCAACTTTTATTTCTTATTATGTATTGTAGAATGAAAAGCAACTGGACTACAAAATTTTGAAATCCATTCATCATGTTTTTCGCTTTATACCATAGTGTCACAAGTTCTGATGAAGCCTTCCTACACTTCCCACACACAGTTTTGAGTCTTCAATTGACCTAAACATGTTTTTGAAACCTACATTATTCAAAAACTTTATTTTCCGCATTTATTTCTAAGCATCATTATCAGTTATTATTTCTACACATCACTAGTCATTACCGATATACATGATCCATGTTATCAATATACATGATTATTCACTACAATGTCCTCAACTAAAATATCTGCAAGCTACTTTCCAAACTGATATGAGCAAGAAAATTAAGACTTGAAATTAAACTAAAAACACAAACTTGTACCCACATAGGACAATAACAGTAAGGACTATTGTATTCTACTATCCAAGTATAGTTTAAAAACAGGAAAAAAAAAATCTGTGAATAACGATGGGACTAAATATTTTTAAAACAAGACCTACCGTTTTACCTTTCTAAACCCCTGAGTGAATGAGAGCTAGTAGCAGATGTAGTTGAGTTTTTCCTGGCAGTCCCGGTTCTCCCACACTCCTGCTTTTGTTAAAGCAGCACAGCGCCTCCACACAGGACACCGGTGGTCCTCCTCTCCTCCTCCCTGTAGCCAGGCCTGGTACTCCAGGGGTTTGCCGTCCACCCACAGCCATTGGTCCCCCAGGAAGCAGAGCCCGATCCACACCCGCTCTGTGATCTGGGGACGCTGGATCAGTCTCTTGGCCAGGAGGTTCTCGGTCTCAGAGTCCAGGCTCGTGAGGCTGGTGTGTGTCTCATTGCAGCTGAGCATGGCCTGCTCCCAGGTGACCAGCTGCTGCTTCACAAACAGGCCGATGCAGAGAAAGTGACGGCTCTCCATGCAATCTTTGTTCTGCAGCCTGTTCAATCTACATCGGCCATACCAACAAACAGTGCCACAATTCTGCACAGGATCCTGACTTGGCTGGCCCACATCCCACGGCAGATATGTTGCATTTCCTCCTACAGTCCACTTCCATTGACTCTCATGTCTGTAGAGACCAATCCAGAGCCTCCTAGTTATGTTCCTTGTAGCGGCTCTCAGTATCTCATCCTCCTCTTGTGAAAGAATGGGAGACAGATCTGTGTGGCGTTTTTTGCAGTATTCTAGAGCCTTAGACCATGTGCGCTCTTCTGGTACATAGACGTGTTTTCCAAACTGCGCCGAAACACCCACAATAAAGAGCATCTTCAAGATCACAGTCTCCATGGTGGTGAGGCTGAGAGGTAAAGCTCTGGTCGAGATGATGTCTGTGTGTCTGCCAGGATGCCTCAACATGGGAATAAGAGAATGAACAAGAATAAGAGGGCAGTCGTCAGAAGCTCACGGGTTTGCCTTGGAAATTTCTTCTCATTTAAATGTATCCTTCATGTTTTCATATCCTCATTTAAATTCATCCTTCATATTTTCATAGCCAAGGAGAGCAGAGAACTAAGGCCTGTGGTTTCCTCTCATTAAGTAGCTGCCATTGGAAACAGAGAAACAGAGAGCAGTGGACACTGATATAATCAGCACTTAGATGACTTTGGTGCTCCTTCCACAACTTATTTTTGTACAAACCCCCCAAAACAATTCCTGGATTTTCAAATTCAGTATTATACGATGAACTAGAGACTGAGTAGGATCAACATTTGTTAAGTGATGCAGTGGCTCTGCGTTGTGAGCCACGGCTGTGCTAATGTCTCTTTCAGACCACGTCTGGTTAAAAAGTGAGAACTGAATCACAGCAGGATTTGTTTAAAGAAAAGGTTTCAGTCATGGTGATGGTTTGTTGTCTTAAGGTCTTTAGTGTCTGAAAAAAACAGGATCATCATGTCTCTCAGAGGTTAAAACTGTCCAGTGGTATCTGTGATTTTATAGGAAGGTCATGTAGCATAAGGACAAGTTTCCTTTTCAGAATGCCTCAGTAACACATCACTCTGAATCGAATCTTTTATCTAAATGACCATATTGTTTATATGGTCATTGTTATTGTAGCTGTTTGGTCTGTGTGTGTGTGCATTTGTTTAGACAGACCTTCTACCAGCTTCTTTTTATTGTTAATAAATCTTTTTAAATCATCAAAAAAAGTAAAAAGTCGTTGTTGTTTATTGGACATTTGGATTTTATTACTTGCTTTTGATATAGTTGTAGACAGAATCATGTTTCCAATCACAACCGCTGCACAAGAAAAATCTGAAATCCATCCATATAGTTGTGTCACTGGTTTTGATGGAGTGGATTTCCATCCTGGAATACATCCTGGAAATATCAGCAGTTCATCACAGGAAGCAGACTATTCACTGTCACACTCACACTTGGAGGATATTTAGTGTCTCTATCAACCTAATCAAACATGTTTTTGTACTGCAGGAGGAAACCAAAAGAAACCCATATTTTCCCACTGGGACAGCATGCAAACTTCAAAGAAGGTCTTTGATAAGACTTGACATTCTCAAGGCTATCAATTATTATTACCAATTATTATTCATACAATTATTATAAATCATTACAAAACATAATATTATCTATTTTATCAATATACACAATTATTTACTAAAATATCTTTAGTTTCATAATCAAGTAAATCAAGTAATCAAGTAAACTAAAAACACAAACTTGACAGCATAACAGTAATAGCACATTTTAGAAATAGGAAGAAAAAGGAGATAAACAATTAGACTGAATATTTTAGAACAAAATATCTAGCTTTTTGCTTGTACCTCAGATGCTGAAAAACCTGAATGAATGAGAGTTAATAGGAGATGTAGTAGTTAAACCAAAAACACAATATTATATCTTGTACCCACATAGTACAATGGCAGTAAAGACTATTCTTTTCTATTGTAAAAGCACATTTTAGAAACAGAAGGAAAAAATGTGAATAAGAATGGGATTTTACAACACAATCTATTATTTTACCTTTCTAAACCCCTGAATGAATGAGAGTTAATAGCATATGTAGTTGAGTTTTTCCTGGCAGTCCCGGTTCTCCCACACTCCTGCTTTTGTCAAAGCAGCACAGCGCCTCCACACAGGACACCGGTGGTCCTTCTCTCCTCCTCCCTGTGGCCAGGCCTGGTACTCCAGGGGTTTGCCGTCCACCCACAGCCATTGGTCCCCCAGGAAGATCAGGCCGATCCACACTGGCTCCATAATCTGGTGACGTTGGATCAGTTTCTGGGCTAGGAGGTTCTCGGTCTCAGAGTCCAGGCTCGTGAGGCTGGTGTGTGTCTCATTGCAGCTGAGCATGGCCTGCTCCCAGGTGAGCAGCTGCTGCTTCACAAACAGGCCAATGCACAGAAAGTGATGGTCGTGATTGCAGTCATGACTATGCCACCCGTTCCAGTCACAGCCTCCCTGCCAACAAACAATACCACAATGTCGATCATCATCTGGCTCATCTTCATCCCAAGGTAGATATGTTGCAATTCCTCCTCCAGGCAACTTCCATTGGTTTTCAAATCTGCGGAGACCAATCCAGAGCTTTTCAGTTATATTCACTGTAGCATTTCTCAGTATGTCTTCCTCCCACTTGGAACCAATGGGCGACAGGGATGTGTGATGTTCTTTGCAGTATTGCTGAGCCTCATGCCATTTTTTCTTATCCGATACATAAACATGTTTTCCAAACTTTGCTGAAACACCCACAATAAAGAGCATCTTTAGTATCACAGTCATCATGGTGGTGAGGAGGACAGCTGATGCTCTCTTTGAGATGATGTCTGTGTGTCTGCCAGGATGCCTCAACCTGACAATATAAGGATAGCAGAAGCTCCTTCGTTTGCCTTGGAAATATCTCCTCATTTGACTTTCTGGGAGGTGTTGTTTGTTTTTAGTTTGATTGTGAGTGATTGCGTTTGATTGTGATTACAACACAGCACACGTCATTTCCAGCCTATCACTTATAGAGTGTGTAATGAGTAAATCGTGTTTTTTGTCTGTTACATATTTCTGTTTGATCGCCATATTTTATATTTAATTTTTACTAAGAGGCCTCTTTGTCTTCCCTGTAAATATATACCTTATACTGTCTAATACTGGCTATGTTCTCGCTCAGTAGTACCTGTCTAGCCTACTTTAGTCTTATCTTCCCGCCCGACTGTAAAACTTTACCGTGAAACTTATTAAACCTATCTTTCTCCCACAATTTTTGCTCAGTTCACACCAAACTTGGTGCAGGGCATCTTCAGACTGAGCATGAAGAACTGCAACATGAAGGTAGCTGTAAACAGGTGACCAAGAAAACATATATGAATGGTGAAACTAAACATCAAATCAAAATGGGGAGTGAATCGATTCAAAGTTTGTCAAACGATGCATCGGCTGACTTGGCTTTGTTCGTCATGACCATGCAGTGGTTCTTTTTGCGTGACCACGAAAGGATTGACCAGTCAGTGAAGCATACGTGTATTTCCCTGTGCATTTTGCTAGGTAAATTCCCCTCCATTTGACCTTAAGAAGTAGCACACAAAGACCGGTTTGAAGGCATTACCTCCCCGAGAGATGCTTTGTGAAGTCCGAGCTCTCGTGGTCCATCGTAATCAGAGACTCTGTGGAACACCACAGATCTTTCCTCTAAGTTTCTTCTAAATCTGTACCGTCATATGCAGATGAATTGAGTTTTTCCTGAAGATTGCTCCCTCTCAAAGAAGGAGGTAGGAGCAGGGAAAGATCTTACAGTTAAGTTCCTCACTCTTTGATGATTGCAGCTCACAGAGTTCAGGCTACAAGTAAAGAACACTAAGATCAATCAAATGTTCCCAGATGCATGTAAGATTTCCACCACATGCTGTTGATCATAAAGACAATAAAAGCACTTCAAATACAGTAATACTGGGTTGTGAGTTATTATGAGTTATTTGGATTGTTACACAGAAACTTCAAATACAAATAGAACACATACACAACAATCAATCATTTAATTTGCAAAACTATTTAGCCAACATTGTCAGTATTGGGAGGGTTGCTTTTAAGAGGTACTCCACTACAGATTAAATATTATCCTGAAATGCCCTTAAATGTTACGTTTAACAAAGGCTGTTAGATTATTCAATGGATTACTCCAAAATCATCTTACAATTGATAATATTTTCCCAGACAATTCAACGATGTAGCTGTTTCTGATGACAAGGCAAGTCAAAAAATGACTTTAATTGGGATATTCTCCATTAGTTTAGAGAATTAAATAATTATTAGAAGTTGCCCTTGACAGAAATGCATGCACAATGAATACATCAAAATAATCAAATACATAATTAGATCATATAAGAATAAATGCATCAAAATTGAGGCTCTTATGGCAGTCATAAAAAACATTTGCCTATTGTACCATGCTGCAGTATAATGTTCCGTTGCTAGGCAACAAACAACACACCCAAAAACCAAGTTAAACATAAACAAGCCTGTTTATTTCCTGCTAAAGCTTACATGACAACAAAATAAAATAAAATCAAGTTTCCTTTAATATGACCGCATATTCCTATTAGTTCAATTGTTGATAGATTGGTTGAAAAATAGTACATTATATGTACATGATGTGATATGTACATGAAATAGTACAAAAATTGGTAAATGACAGGAATTTCAAAAAAAGTCCTTCTTGGACACCGTAGTGCACCACTATCCACGTAGATTCGTGTATTCAGTTTGCATTCAGTTTTATTTTTAGTAACGCATTTATCGTTAAAATTGTTGTTGTTGTTTGTAAAGGTTACAAATACCGAACTTTTATAAACTATATTAACCAACCTCACAATGCTAGTAGGGTGGGATTTTAACTTGAAAATACAAGACCGGAAGAGTGGATCTACGCTGCTGGCGAGTGTTCAGCAGGCTAACTGGCTAACCTAGCCTGGACATTGGGACACATTTTTCATAACATGGTGGGGATTGTTGTACTTTAATGGCCATCTGGTTCATACAGCGTTTGATTTGGTAGTGATATCTGTCTGGCTTCAATAAAAACATCACTTAGACCAGGTAACGGTTTTAACGGGTGTGCGTTTTCCACAGGTACGTTGCCTAGGTTAGTGATAAACAAGGCACAGCTGCGTACTTCTTCAGAACAGCCATGGTAGGTGGATGTCTCATGCATAGTTGCGGTGTTATTGCTGTGTATTAAGCCCCCCTGTGGTGTCCCCAGCCCGCTCAGTAAACGATGGGACGACCTGAGAAAATCCGTTTGTTTGTGCATCTACAGATCCTCTCCCGGGTGAAGCCAGCCGTGGGGGCAGAGACGCCGGCGAGCATCGGTGACAAAAAGAAGAAGAACAAGACCAAAGTTCCTCATCTGGAGGAATACCTGCAGCAGAGAGACTACCTGGGGGCCTTGACACTTCTGGAGGTACATGGACACACTTGATTCAATCCAGGTCCAAGGTGTTTGGAGACGAGGGATTATCTCAGATAATGGATGACAATGATGGAGAAACAGATGCTCAGACCTGGTAAAAGTTAAATACATTGTACTCGATACGATATGATGAACCTTTATGTGTCTCACAGTGGAGAACATTGCATTACTGCATTAGCAGGTTAACATTAGAAGAGGAGCGTTCATGAAGACACAATAAACAGTGTGTACATGCACAAAAAAATGGCAAAATACAGCAAAAGTCTTACTGACTTTGCTGTGTGTTTTAGCTGGAATATATGGTGGGTGTAAACTAGATTTGTGTCTGTAGAGTTTCTCATTCATCTAGGTTATCATTAGGAGTTGTGGCAATGGGATGTTGCAGATTGTTGTAGTTTTCATGGTGGAGTACACAGAGTATAGATAATCCTTTTGGACAAGAGGTAAAAACATCTTTAAGAATCTGCTGGATGTCCATTCGCTGCCACCGACCACAAAAACCATACCACAAAAGACAAGTGCAACTCCACATGGTTGGTAAATAAATAAATAAATAAATAATTTAACAGCATGCAAGAGGAGTAGCGGATTAATAAGTATGCTGTAATTATCAGTGATCATTGATATTTAATTATGAGCAACAATGCATTAGTTGTTTGGTCTGCATATTAAGATCTCAGTTCTTTTCTGATGTTTGAACTGCCTGGACCAACACATCGAGACTCACAAAAAGCATTTATCACCGGAGAAGATCTTAGCTCTGTATTAAAAAGATATATACTGATCATTATTACTATTATTGTCGTCATGATTATCATCCTTTTGGCTTGTTAATGATTTCCTCAATAGATACTAAAGAGAAGTATCTGACGATAAGGTACCTCTGCAGCCAGAGTTGTGTAGCTAAGGTCGAATCAAAACAGGAAATTGCAGTGGAGAGCAGTGTGATGGAAGTAACGTGCAAAGAGAAGCACTGCTGCACGGTTTGTCCACTGGAGAGCACTGTTGTAGATTGTTGTTTTTAAAGGGAAAGACGCTTTAGGAAGTATCTGAGTCACATCTATCCCTCTGTTCCTTTTATGCATTGTCATTATTTGTCAATGTCCCCAATTGCAATAAAATAGCAATAAAAATCCAGGTAAAAATAGCAATAAAAATCCAGGTATGTTCTGCTCCACAGAATGAGTAAACGGGTAGTCTCATTGAAAATGTCTTTAAGAGAGACAAAAAATACAGGCACATTCAGCTTAAACAGAGTGATATAAAAATAATACATATGGGAAATTTCACATTAAGAGAAACAAACAAGATGCTTACTAGACAGCTTCAAGATTTTTGGAGTGTGTGTAAGCAAGAGGTGTAGCTAGTGTTAAAATATCCCCAGACCTGACTTTATTGATACTGTATTTACATGTAGATTATGCATCACAAGCTGATGAGATACATGCTAATACATGTTGTTTTTGCACTGCTGCAATCTGAGTATATGTTTAAAAAACACAATACAGAAATGATCAGGTATGTTGATATGATGGCTCAGTTTTGACAGGTTCTGTTAGACTGAACCGAAGGTACATGAGGCTCATGCGCTAGAATAAGTCATTTGTGCACACTCTTGTTTGTGTGTTGCACTGACCCATGCACATGCTCTATCTCACCCACAGTTTCAGAGAAATATTGGCGAGACAGAGCAGAATGCGGACCTCTGGATCGGCTATTGTGCCTTCCACTTGGGTGATTACAAGAGAGCTATGGAGGTAATCATTCCGCACGTGTGTGTGTGTGTGTCTCCAAATCACTGTGTATAACTTGGTATATAAAGTACCCTCACGCTCAAATACCTGTGTGATGAGAAAATGTGCCCTTACTGTGTTTTATTTCATGTTCTGGCAGGAGTACAAGTCTCTCACCACCAAGCCTGAATGTCCAGCCGAGGTTTGGGTCTACCTGGCCTGCACGCTGTTTTTCCTGGGGCTTTACAAAGAGGCCGAGGAGGCTGCATTCAAGGGTAAGCGGCGTTCGAGCTGAGCGCGTTGCTTAGTTCCTCTTTCGTGCTGATTGCCAACCACTTGACCGACGCTTTGCACCACTTGCGCTTGCGAAACAACAGCCGCTCCGGCCGCGCGGCGCGCCGCAGATTTGTTCGCCATTCGATGACTTCGCTCATCAACATGTTATCCGAGCGTGGGCAGCATATGGCGCTCCCGTCGTGGGCGCGGGCCAAAGCGGTCCGCTCACCAAACTGCCCTCGCGACTGGTCTGGACCAAACTCCCGGTCAAGATGCTGCCGATTCCACCGGCGCCCGTGAACACGACTGCGCCGCGTGCCGCAGGTTGCTCTTTTGTTGCTGTAGCTTGCAAAACAAAAGCCAAATGTCAACAGAGAGCCAACCCTTTGTTTGGCCAGCTTCAATTACAGGAAAACAGCGCTTGTGTGCCGGGCTTTGTGGGGGAATAATTATTTGTCGTGAGGCATCTGTCGGATTGCTACGGCTCCTCTCCGCCGACATTTGTTTGGAGTAAAACTGTTGCGTGGTCAAAACATTCAGACACGTGGGAATAGGATCACTCGTATGTGGTGGCCATGACTTATTAATGTGTGAAAATTAGATAAAACTGCATGGCCACTAGGCAACGATTGAGTGGAGGTAGTGCCATCGATTGCCTAGGCATCATCGGCTTTAGCTGCATAACATAGGTTCATCATCTATGAATCTGATATATTAGTATGATTACCTGTTAAACACACTATAATCACTGTCCACAATGAACCAAAACTCCCAACCATCCCACTGAATCACTCAGCCCCACAGTATCAATCCTTTTCCCATACATTTTTATGTTGAGGCCTTGCGATATTTCTTAGATCGTAACAGATGTGATACTCAATCAAAGTCTGTAGCATTTCTATAAAAAAAAACCCAAAAAAACCTCAGTGATTGTTGTGTTTCTCTCTCAGATCTCGTGTCATGAATGTTTCGTCAGCTCTGACTGTTCCCGTCTCTTTCTCCCCGTAGCACCGATGTCGCCCCTGCAAAACCGACTCCTCTTCCACCTGGCTCACAAGGTCGGATGCCACTCGCTCGCTTGGGAAATGCTGTGGGACGACCTTCTATATGCGCGTTTTAACACGGCCGCGTTGTGTCTCAGTTCAACGACGAGAAGCGGCTGATGGGCTTCCACCAGAACCTGGAGGACGTGACCGAGGACCAGCTGAGCCTGGCGTCCATCCACTACATGCGCTCCCACTACCAGGAGGCCATCGACATCTACAAACGCCTGCTGCTGCAGAACCGGTCCGTCCTCTCCGCTGCCTTTGCTTTACCGTGTGTGTGTGTGTGAGTTTCACAGCAGTTGGGCATACGTGCCTCTCCACCACTTGCCCGCTACCGGAGCAGCGTTGGATCCCAGGAGCTGCGTCTGTTGAGGAACCATAAAGATAATTCAGGCGTCGGCGCGGCAGATCTGCTGAGCCAGCCCCCCCCTAACGCTGATGTATCGTGTGCCGGTCGTAGCGAGCCGGAGGAAACGAAAGACTCTGATTTCGCTCGACATCCTCGACTGCTCCTCTCCCAGATCGTTTCGTGTCGCTGTGGCGTCTGTGGGTCAAAGTTCATTTCCCTCTTAGGCCGAGCTTGCGGCCGCTTCAGTTGCTCGGCTGTGCACCAGCTCCGAGCACGTGATGGGATGCAAAAGAGCCTCGGCGCTCCGTCGACAGAAAAATGACCTCTGAGAATTACACCAGTTTTCCATGCCTTGCCCGGAAATGCATTTTTGTGTTAATTAGCCTCCAAATCTATATTAAATCCATATCAAGGGATATTACCGCTATGAGAAGCGACTTTACAAATAGCTGCATTTGCATTGCCCCAGACTTTTGAAACCATTTCATAGGCAGCTATTGGGCATTCAATTTTCACTTCGCT
Source organism: Karalla daura (assembly GCA_029224185.1). Taxonomy (NCBI): domain Eukaryota; kingdom Metazoa; phylum Chordata; class Actinopteri; order Chaetodontiformes; family Leiognathidae; genus Karalla; species Karalla daura. Next base: position 5,557,047 of record CM055189.1, on the reverse strand, counting down.
GGAGTGTCGTTGGTAAAAATCAGCATATATTTGTTCATCTAACACCAGGTACGTACCTGTTGTCTCCTCCCTCAGGGATTTCCTGGCCCTGAAAGTCTACGTGGCTCTGTGTTACTACAAGCTGGACTACTACGACGTGTCCCAGGAGGTGCTGGCCGTGTACCTGCAGAGCATGCCCGACTCCACCATCGCCCTCAACCTCAAGGCCTGCAACCACTTCAGACTGTACAACGGCAAGGCGGCCGAGGTGCGCTTCACACGTGTCTTCTGTTTCCACTGCTTTTTAGCGCGAGGTGGTTTTGACTCGAGCGAACGCTCTCTCCCCGCTCTTAGGCCGAGCTGAAGAACCTAATCGACATCTCCTCCTGCTCCTTTGAGTTTGCTAAGGAGCTTATCCGACACAACCTGGTAAGCTCTTCACCAGCTCTAAACGGTTTCTCTGTGTGTGTGTGTGTACACCCGTGACTTGTGCTACTCCCCCCCCCCCCCCCCCACATCCTGAGTGTGTCTCCTGTGCGTACCGCAGGTGGTGTTCCGTGGCGGGGAGGGGGCGTTGCAGGTGCTGCCTCCTCTGATCGATGTCATCCCCGAGGCCAGACTCAACCTGGTCATCTACTATCTCAGACAAGGTGCGCGGCTGTGCCGTTGCGGCCCTTTGGAGCACAAAGGAGGAGAAAGAAACAAAACAAACACAAAGAGAGATATTTCCATTGTCAATCACGAGCGCGCGGGACCTTTGACAGTCAAATGAGAGTTAAGACCCTGGGTGCAATCGACTGTACTCCAAGATAAGTCATACATGCAAAGTAAATTAACGAAGCTGGAATGCGACGTCCTCGCTTCCACCCTGGAAAGTTCATTCGGTGGCCAGCTGTCTTCACTGTCTGAGCCTTAGTCACAGTCTCACGCGCTCCGTTCTGAACTTCCAGATGATGTCCAAGAAGCCTACAACCTCATCCAGGATTTGGTGCCCACAACTCCTCAGGTATTAACTCAGTTAGTGATTTTTCTCGGTCCGAAACTCCATTTGCTGTGTTTCATTACAGTCGTGGGATTAATCAGACAAGCTCTTCTACACAAAAGAAAATGCAAAAACCAGTATCTTGCAAGATTAAATACACTCTGTTCTGATTTCTACTCTTTAATCCATTTAAGAGTTCTTGAAGTTGTTTTTTTCCCTTTGAAACTACCAATTTCTTTTAATCTATCCTCAGTGCACCTCATAATTATTTGCTATGCTAAGAGGCTTTTAATTAGACTCAAGGAGCAATTTGAAAAATATAAATATCTCAGACATCAAAATCAAGCATTCTCGTTTTCGGGGGTTATTTGTCCGTATGTAGGGACATTGAAAACCCTAACCTCAATGGTTTTCATCTCCAGGAGTATATTTTGAAAGGAGTGGTGAATGCAGCACTGGGACAAGAAATCGGTTCAGTGAGTATTACAATAGATATTGTAATATGAATGCGTAGCTCTACGTATGTTGCGTAGCTCTATACAAACAACAGTGTGAACTGTAACTGTACCTGTGCTTTCCTCGTACAGAGAGATCACCTGAAGATTGCCCAGCAGTTCTTTCAGCTGGTCGGAGGCTCGGCGAGCGAATGCGGTACGCTGAATAGGAGCGCGATCAATTCAACCCTTTAGAAGCAACACGGTGGGAGCGCCTGTGTGTGTGTGTGTGTGTGTGTGTCATGCTTCCTGTCGTTTTTCTTTTTTTGCCTCTCAGACACCATTCCTGGCAGGCAGTGCATGGCCTCCTGCTTCTTCCTGCTCCGACAGTTCGAAGACGTCCTCATCTACCTGAACTCGGTCAAGGTCAGTGGCGCTGCCCGCAGAGCGCGCGCGCGGCGCGTGCAGCCCCGCAAGACGGCCGCGGTGCCGCGGCGGGGAGCTGAAAAGAGACGCCCACGCCGGCCGCTTGACGGGCGTCTCTTCAGGCGGATAAGTGGTGCTTCACCAACACAGAACACTTATTCAGACGGATTTTTCCTTTCAGTCCCGGCGATTTGCATTGACCGGCGGACTGCCAGCGCGCCTTTTTTTGACGCCACCTTTACAAAGTAGACGCGGCTGTGCTTTTTTTTCTTCTCACGCTCTCTATTTCCAGGGTTACTTCTATAACGACGACACGTTCAACTTCAACTACGCTCAGGCTAAGGCGGCACTTGGCAACTACAAAGAAGCAGAGGAGGTACCTGACTTGAGCGGGCGCGAGCACACCTCTCCTTGCTGGTGATTTCCGTGCGTCTGTCAGAGTTGCTGATTTCTACGTCTTTCTCCGCAGCTTTTCCTCCTGATCCAGAGTGAAAAGATCAAGAACGACTACGTTTACCTCAGCTGGCTGGCCCGATGCCGTACGTACCGTAGATAGCTGACGATGGTCTGTGCAATCACGCATACTCTGAATCCAAGCAGCTGTCAAATTTTACAGCCCCGGGCTTGTTAACAACTTAAGGTCGCGAAGAAACGGACCGCTCATATAAACGATTTCCCCTCGTCTTAATCCAAATCAATAAAACGTGCCCCCGGGCATTGGGTATTATTCGGATCTGACTTTGTAAGGCTCGCTGCTAATGATGGAGCGCTGACCGCTGGTTTTGCTCTCGTCAGACATAATGAACCAGAAGGGCCGGCTTGCCTGGGAGCTGTATCTGAAGATGGGCACTTCCTCTGATTCCTTCAGCCTGCTGCAGCTCATTGCAAACGACTGCTACAAGGTGACATCATCGCGTGTAACATCTGTGCTGGCTGCCGCAAAGGGGTCTGTTAGCGCTCCGCAGGGAGGAACTCGGTGAAAAATGGCCAAACGTCCTCATTCATATCATAATCTTTGTAGCAGCTCGAGAGCGGATTTGTGGTTGCCTCTGAATTAAAAGCTGCTACAAATGGTTATGTTGGTTGTTAAATATATAACTTTTAGATATCTTGTTGAGTCTTTCAACAAGACTTTTTTTTCTTTTTTTGGGGGGGTGGTTATTTAAACTTCTTTTACATTCCGGCTGATTCCTGAATACATGCATCATTTGGAAAGAGGGTTTTCCCCTCTCTGCATGTCAAAGTAATGCTTTTCTGATATGCATTTTGACTTTGCTAAAAGGAACGTATTATTTTGCATGTGAATACCGACCACCATGGGTTGTCGTTTCAGATGGGCCAGTTTTACTATGCAGCTAAAGCCTTTGATGCTCTGGAGAAACTGGACCCAGGCTCCAATTACTGGGAAGGCAAGAGGGGTGCATGTGTTGGTGTCTTCCAGCTCATACTGGCAAACAAAGAATCAGTGTAAGTCTCAGTCTCCTGTGAAGCTATGGAAGAAGTTTGCCAGCACACATATAATGTTTGAACATCGTTAATCATGCTCAGCAAAATGTCTGTGGCCTATGTGAGGGCCTGTGATGTCTAAACTGAAGAAACATGAGATATGGCGCATTCTTGATATAATCTCGTTTCCTCACATATCCTGTTTGCGTTCCAGGGAGACACTTAAAGAGGTGGTGATCCTGTTGCAGAACTCAGGGAACCCCCAGGTTGAATACATCATCCGAGCCCTGAGGAAGTGGGCCAAAGACAACAGGGTCCTCCTGACATGACATGACATGACATAATGTGACATGACATGACATTACAGTACATAAAGTCAAGATTAGCAACATGCTGCAGAACCCAGTACTCACTTTACTCCAAGGAAATGTATAAAGGATATCAATGACACATGATGCAAAGAAATATTGAGCTCGTCTCTCTGCTGCACTCTAGTGTTTTGTATTAAAATGTATGTTTTAAATTGCAATTTTCAACATAATTATGTTTGTATTAAATGTTATCGAATTTCAATTTCAATTTGTCAGTGATTTATTTCTTACAGTTTCAGGTTTGTCGGTCTCAGGTGAGGACAGGAAAGAGCCTTGACAGTTTGTTGATATGTCCAAGATGATAGTTTGTTTCCCACTCATAATGTGTATTGATAATATTTACAGAAATAAAAAAAAATGTATATTTTATTCTAGTAAAGAAACTGACGAGTCCTGTCAGAGCACTAAATGTGGGGTTAGTGCTGCCCAGTGTACTATTAATATGTTGTTTAATCTACTTTCATAGATGTTTTTGGTGGTCAGTTTGAAGAATAAAGAATTGTGTGTGTAGAAATATGAGTACAAAACATACAATTACAGCTGTACGACTACAGAATGGAAAGAGCAGGGAGACGGTGAAAGCAGGTGAATGGCTGTTTGACTGGCTTAATTGAAGGCATTGATGATGTAACAATACAGTTATAGAGACCAATATATAGACTTAGACTAACTTTATCGATCCCTTTGGGATGAGTCCCTCAGGGAAATTACATTTCCAGCAGCCTAGTAAAAAAGATTTGAATAGAAAAAAGAATAAAGAAACAGTATAAACTCTTAATACAGCACAATCTTAAAACAATGTTTTTAAAAAAAAACTCTTAGTGCACTCTACCACTCCTTCTCCTTTGTCCTCCCTATTTCCTCCTCCCCCCAACTGAGGAGTTGTTGAGCATGATGGACAAAGGAGTTCTTAAGTCTAGTGGTTCTGCATTTGGGAAGAAGTGGACTCTCACTGAACAGACTCCTCTGGTTGCTGCTGAAGGTCTGCAGAGGATGGCTGGTATTGACCATAATATATGTACAGATCGTATGTTTTCTTGCACTGGCACTTAACAATCCCTTGTATCTGTGTTATGATATATAACATTGTTATTAGCTGGCACTTTAAATAAAGTTGAAGTGGAAAGATATATATAGGGGCCCAGCTGTAAGAGCTTGGGCTCTCTAACAGGTTAATCCAGGCTTGGTTTCTGCCCCAGATGTCGAGAAAACACAGGACTAATGAGGTATTCCCATAATTAAAAGCAGCTACACTTAAGAGGTATAGCAACAGGTGGTTATTAGCTCCCAGAACTACATCAGCACTTGCTGGGGATGGTCAGCAGAGACAGCCAATCGTCTGTCTTGCCTTCTTCCGTTTAGGATTTTATGTTGAGTGCGCTGGTGCCATTGTGGAAAAATGCACAATTCAGCATTTTCCTCGCACACACAGGCAGAAAGGCATTAAACACACGCTGCCCGTTTCCCACAGAGAGATAAAGCTGCCTGCGCGTGAGGGGACCTGCACCTTCTATGTATATATATCTCACGGGCTGTCCTTCACGCACACACTTTATAAAGGTCATAATAGTCCTGATAGTGTTGTTATTATCGCCTGTTGTGACAGAGGAGGGTTTAGGGTCGGGGCACGCGCTGATTGGACGTGATGACGCCCCCCCTCGTGTCACGGTGCTTCCGTTCCGTGCGTACGCGCATGCGCAGCGACCCCTCTCTTCTGATATTTTATTTACTCCCGAAGCCCAAGATGGCTCCTGTGAATGTCTCGGTCCCATAGCAGATTGAGGATGCAAGTAGCTGCCGAAAAAACAACTTTTCCCCGACGGTCGCAGCCCCTGGAGTTCAATTCGTATGGTGCGGAGGGAGCCCTGAGATCCGCCTAGGCACTCAGCAGCCGTCGGAGCTCCGCGAAACCCTCTTTAATTTGGAGTAGTTTGGCGAAGTAGCTCGTCTATCTCTCCTCCTCCTCCTCCTCCCTCGCTGTCGCTGTCTGTCCGGAGTGAGGTTCAGACAGCCACGGCAGCTCATCCAAATGGCCGAACCGAGAAAAGTGCAGTTTGTCACCCTGTCGGCCTTCGCTGCCGGGGCAGCCGCGGAGTCCAGGAAACGCCGGCTGGAGGACGGGGCCGACTTCAACTTGGGCACCGAGGTCGAGGCAGCGACCGGGGCAGGAGGTGGTGGTGGCGGCGGCGCTGGTGGTGGTACTGGTGGAGCTGGTGGAGCTACCGGCGGAGATCGCCTCGGTAAAGCCGGCGACAGGGACAAGGCTGGGGCAGCCGAGAGGAGGGCGACGGTGCGGCTCAACCTGCCCCTATCCGAACCGGACGACCGGTCCTCGGCGGAGTTCAATTACGGAGAACTCATCCAGAACCTGCAGGTAAGGAAACATTATGAAGCAGGGCCCCGGAGCTGGAGTTTGATTTTTATCTCTCTTTTTATTTATGTATATACATTTTATGCGCGTGTGTGTGTGTGTGTGTGTTTGGACATGTCATTGCTCGGTAATGGAGAATGGAGTGCACCTTGTCCTTTCTGTGGACAAGCGTGGCTCACACTGACCGTCAACCCCCCTCCCCAAAAAAAACACAGAAAGGAGCAGAAAACAGTGTTTTGTGTTCTCTCTCCACTCTCTCGCTCCCTCTTTCTCTCTCTCCGCTTGTACAACTTCAGCTGCGCTCGCGCAAATGGTTTCCAGTATGTTTGGGATCTCCCTCCTCCTCCCTCTGTTTTTATTTTCTCTCTCTCTCTCCCCCCCCCTTTTATTCTCCTCACACACACTCATATATAGATGAAGCTGATGTGGTGCAGCTACATTACACCTGTACATGTCCTGTGTCAGTGAGACTTGCCCAGCAACAAGCCCCCAGTCACACAGCCATTATCCACAGCACTTGGAAATGCCACATGCAGTTTGGCCCTCTGGCTGCGGGTGATAGATAGATGAGAGAGAGAGAGAGAGAGAGGGGGAGAGAGAGAGAGAGAGGAGCACTGCTGATGGGAGAAGTACCAGGATGTAACATGGGGAGGGAGGAAGGCAAATAAATGTCACAGCCGACAGAGAGAGAGAGAGAGAGAGAGAGGGGGAGAGAGAGAGGGATCAAACACTGCTCCATTTTTTTTTTTTGGGAGGATGTATATTTGTAGTTGGAGAAAATGTAAGAGACCAACAAAATAGTTTGCACGTTATAATGTGATTAACCCCATGATGGCCGACTGGGTGATAGTCAGAGAAAAAAAATAGTTAAAACTTGATCTTTATTCCTCAAATAAAAAAATAAATAAATAAACTAAAAATGACAATTTGCTTTTTTTTTTGCTCGTCAGGCATAAAAAGTGAGCAATTGATCTCAAAGTCGGTTGGATTCAACTGCTTTTAAAGAGACAGGTGGTCAGATGGAAACTTTATTGATCCCTGTAGGAGGATCCATCCATTCATCCATCCATCCATTATCTTCTCCCACTTTGTAACCGGAGGTGTAGCAGGGGGTCTTCTCCGGCCCGTCTCCAGCGATCTCCACCCTGAACAGGTTTCTAGCCCCTCACAGGACACACACACCCGCTCCTATAGATCAACATTAGGCCTTGATGTGTGTTTCCTGGACGGTTGGATGAGGCTGGACTCCACGGTTTCGGAACGGGACTTGATCTGCCCTTTGACTCGAGCGCACTGTTGACTGTGTCGCTGCAACGTGGTGGCAGACATGTTGGAGATGGGAATCAGAGGCCTCCACCCACCTCTGGCTGTAGTGCCCAGATAACCCAGCAAGGGAGGAGGGGGAAGGGGCTCAGACAAGATGTGTCAGGCTGTATACAACAGGTTTTTCCTGAAAGGACACGTCAGACCACTCTGAAACTCTTGTATTCAAATGGTGATTTGGGTTATAACTCTTTT
>CM055189.1:5544520-5547020 GCA_029224185.1 Karalla daura | reverse complement strand
CTCCTCCTATGGATCCTCGGCTCTTTCTGCTGTAATCGCTCTGTTTGTTTTGACAGCAGACCTCGCTCCCAAATCCACAGCGTCCGTTTTAAAATCTCCTTTTTTTTATGTTTTGATAAACTGAAAATATGGGGAGGGGAACATATCAGGCTGTAGGACTTTTCTGTTGTTGTTGTTACTCGGGCCCTTGGTCTTCTGTCCCTAAACCGACTTTCATTGTTGGTCTGTTGGTTTGTTTATCTATCGATCTGTCTATTTCCTTCCCCTCCGCCCAGTATGACGAGCTGGTGCCTGCGTCTCTGACCACCAAGCTGGGCGGCTTTTACATCAACACCGGGACGCTGCAGTTCAGAGCGGCCTCCGACTCGGAGGGAGAGGGCGACAAGGTGAGAGCACGCACACGCACACACACGCACACACACACGCCCCCCCGTAAACCTGCTTGTTTTTTGGGACGGTTTGAGGAAAGGAGAGAGAGAGAGAGAGCGCAGAAAGACCTTCGGCGCGACCGGGTTTCAGAGGACTGTCCTGAGAGCGGCTCGGCGGGCCGCTCTTTGTTTTGTGTGGAGGCGGAGGCCGCCGCTCGACCCCGCCGGCCCGGGAGTAAAAGAGCCGAACAACAAGTGGCAGAAACGCCGCACGCACGCACCATTCACGGTCTCAAAACGCAGCCGCGGCCGAGCGGTGGCTCACAAGGCCGATAACGTGCCTCTCCGTCCCTCTCCCTTTCTCTCCTTCTCCGCCTCTCTCTCTCTCTTTTGTCCTTTTCATAACAGTGCCCGTGACATAGCGGCGCGCCGTTGAAATTTTACAACCTCGTTTCCTACGTTTGAGGGACGCGCGAGCCTTAATGGCCAGGCCGCGCTGCCTCCACAGCGAGCGGTGAATGGGTTACTGGAGAGGAGGGATTTCTCTCTCTCTCTTTGTGTTTGTCTGTTTGTTTTTCTGCCCGCTTTCGCACGTTGTGTCTCAGATGAACGACATGCTGCGTGAGTGTCCAACAGCACTAACGCGCGCGCGCGTGCCTGCCTGCTCTCGTTCCAGAAGCCCAACGACAAGGAGCAGGTGATGAAGAAGAGGAAAAAGAAGGAGGGGAACGGCCTGGAGGAGAAGCAGAACCAGAAGAAGAACAAAGTGCCCAAGCAAGGGTGAGGCGCCCGTCCCGCTTTGTTCCGAAACGCTGCAAATTAGGCGTCACACACACACACACGCGCGCCCCGGACGGAGACGTGAGTGGACCTAGTTTTTTGTTGTTTGTCTGTCTCCTCCTGTGCGAGGAGCAGAGTTTGACCTTTGGGCCCGCCCGCGGATCGGCGTCCACTCCTCGCCGTGCCAGTAATCCGCCACCCGGCCCGCGCGACATTATGCTCCCCCTGCCTCTGCGCCCAGCCCCTCATACATCTGTCATGAGGCCGGGGGAGGGGGAGGGGGGTGAGGTGTGTGGGGGGGTGCTGACTACGACCTGCTCCCGGTCGGCCTGCGACCAGGCGAGGGAAGAAGAAGAAGAAACGCTGCCATTTATCTACGCTCAGATAGCCCCGATACTCATGCTGCAGCTCTGAGAGCAGGCGTCCCGAAATAGCTGCAGCTATTGCCATTGTGCCATTATGAAACAGATGATGTTATATATGGGTGTGTGTGTGTGTGTGTGTGTGTGTGTGTGTGTGTGTGGCAGACTGCAGGTTAATCCCACCGTATCCTCGCTGCTCCCACGTTTCGTGGAGACGTGACTTCACAAGCGAAGATGTGCCGCTCTTTGCTTTGTCACAGGTGTAAGATTTCATATTTAGATCTCCACCTGCCCCTCTTCAATTGGACTGAAGTTGTGCGTGCGTTTTTGTGTGTGTGTGTGTGTGTGTTTGGGGTTGCGCAGCTGACATCTTTGAACAATCCGAGCAGATTTGCTCCTCGGCTCGTCCTGTTAACGTCTGCCAGCTGGAGAAACAGGCCGGCCGCTCGTAGCTGGCAGTACGAGGATATTGTTTCTTTTTTCTTCCTCCTCCATTGATGGAAAAGAGATCGGAGGAGCTGCGGGGACGCTCGTACGAACGAAAACTCGCTAATCATAGCGCCCAGGATGAGCGCTCCGTACGACGCTAACACATCCCATGTTTACGTCCATGTCCCGGTGCCAGAACTGTGGATTTCCTGGGGGGTGGGGGGGGATGGAAAGCAGGACTCGGTTATGTAAACACCTTTTATTCCGGAGTCTAATCGCTCTTTAATGGTTCAGAACGTTGAGACGTTCAGGATTGGAGGCAGATGAGCCGAGCTTCACGTCGGGGTGCGTGTTCTAACTGGGAGGCCGCTGTTCTCCTCCCGCAGGGTGACCGTGCTCAACCTCCACCGGCCCGAGAAGAAGAAGAGGAAGAAGCTGATGAAGGACTCTCTGTACCTGGCCGCCATGCTCCGCCGCTTCACCCGGGAGAAGGAGGAGCTGAAGAAGAGGAGCCCTGGCGTGGGCGTCCCCGGCCTGGCCGGGGGCGGGGCCAGCAAGCTC